>JAQIXS010003696.1:0-17294 GCA_034700785.1 Rossiulus vilnensis | reverse complement strand
AATGTTTCACTCATTTGGTCTGAGGCTATAGCATTTCATTTACTAAAGTTATAAGGAATAATTGGATCGTCCTAAAATGTTTGTCAGCCACTGTATTGTGGCACATCCAAATAGCAAGCAAACAAAGGCATTTGACAAACAAATGCACATATGTACAACATTACGGTATGGTCAAAGCCAATTCAAATTTTAAATGTCTTCTTCTCACCCCTCCTATGCAACCAACATTTGTCTAAAGTTTTTCTTTGTGAAATGCCTTGTTTTCATTCTATTTGAATGCCCCAGTCTCTATATTCCATTCTTAATCGTTTAGCATTAAAAAAGCTTATGGTTTAATATACAAGGTGTCATGTTGTTTGAGAGCTTCCGCAGTAATTTTACCAAAGTAGCAAACGCAAAGGCGATAAGAGCGTTCAATTTATTTCATGATCTGTTTACTGAAACTGAAAAATGCAAAGGTTTATTGGGCAACATACAGTAGACTATTGGTCGACTTAGTGTCAAGTAATTCTCTCAAACGTGCGTGCGTGCCTTTCCAAAATTCGGACCTTGGTCGCCCATCAAGAATCGACTGTCAGTTTCATTCTCATCTCATGTCCTGCCGTATAAAAAAATACAGATTTGTTGAACTGCTGTTGCCATCACTGTCATTACTTTCAATTTTACCGAAACAACCACCTGGTACCAGGCACGAAAAAACATCTCGAAAAGGCTCAGCGAAATTAAACGATATGAATCCGGGTGCTGGCACAGACGTTGCTGGACAAGTTAACAAATACGGTGAAGTTGCATGAATGAAGGGTGGGGACGGGGTGAGGATGGGGGCTGGCCCTAATGTTTGGTTTACTACACTTCTTTAGTCTTGTTCAAACATCTCTAGTTTGGCGTTCTAGCCGGAAAAAAAAACATGGACCACGGTAGCCCGTAAGTCCGCGTTTAACAGAAACAATAAGCTGATGATTTTCAGACAGGGTGTCGGAAAAGTATGCTTCCAACGTTTAATTTCATATAAACAGCAGATTTAACTTTTACATCTCAGACAGCGTATTTCCGTTCTTTGTTGCTTGTTGTTGAATAATTTAAATCGTGCATGTTACAGTATTTGCGACTCCGACTAGAGGAATACTGTATATGATTCATACACGTACAATAAATAGTGGTAGGCCTACAATTGCCATACCACTTATAGGTGCCAGAAATCAAGAAAGATAACAATTTTATTTTGCCACCCCAAAATTGTTTCATGAACGTAGATTTTGTAATGAAAGATAAAATTGTTCACCTTCGTGGCTTGCGCTCGATTTACGTAAGAATCAGCACCATAAAAGGCATCATGCGTATACCGGTATGCGCAAGACTGCATGACCATTGCATCTCGTTTATTTTGGACTCCCTTGAGATTTTCCCTGAATGCCCTCATCATGCATTTGCGTGCTTCGCTGCAACGAAAGTGCTTTTTATACCATGTTTACAGGCACTTAACTCTTCGTGAACACTTTCCTAATATTTTAAAAAAAAGTGTTTTCGTCTGCGTTTGCAGTCAGTCACTTGATAACGGAATTGGGCTTAAAACGCGAAAAGAAAAGTATAAAAATAACAGCTTTGTTGTCTGTCAGCACGACTGGCCAACGTGACCTTTGGGAATAATCTGAGTTGAAAAGCAACGTTTATGCTGGAAGGAAGAATATGAATGCTTCTCTTCTCAAATTTATTCACTTTCTCGCCTTTAGTCGCAATCTTTCTTTTATCTCAGAAAAGTGTTCTTCTCAAGGTTCGCGGCAATATATATGTATGCATGTGAATTCATCGCCAAGTGGCGCTGGTAAACATAACGTGCAGAGCTCACACTTTCCATCCTAGAAAGCAAATATTTTTTTGAGGCTCTTCTGAGACTTTGATCAGATTGATCTCAATATCCGAAATGGAATTTAAGAATTAAACTCAGCTCAAAAGGAAAGGAAGGAAAGGAAAAATTTCCACCTGTTGGAGGGGGCTGGGGTGAAATATATTGTACACATTTCCAATTTTTAGGTGGTCACCAACATCATTGATCAAATAGTGATATTCACACACCATTCACAACAATTAGAACGTAAAGATTATGCGCAATGAACAATTTATTTAAAAAGTAATACCAATTTTGTAGTAAAATATTGGAGGGTGTTGTTCAAATTTTCCATAGTTTTCTTATCGTGGTTACAGTGAATGTGAACATTTTTGCCTTGTAAGAAAGTTTTCATTTTGTGGCCTGTTGGGATCATCATTTAATGTCATTCATGAGCGCCCAACTGGCAGAAAATTACCGTCATTTATTTTAAAGAAAAGGGGGCATAGTGAATGCAAAAGATGCGATCCAAGATGAGATCACATTTACGCAGAGACATACTTTGTCCCGTGGGATGGCTGCACTTTTCAGCTGGCGAAGCCATCTTGCCATAAAAGAAACCAATTTATGGGCTATTATTTGGCGAGGCACTTTGGAAAGATACGCCACTAGCGCCCGTCACAGCTATGAAAAACTCGTGTTTAAGCCCTGGATCGGCAAACAGACGTTAAGAACAGATTTGGACCAAATCACAAATTATAATTGTCTATTTTGGTCAACGCCCTGGAGGTTTCTTCGCACGTTTCATTCGAAACAAAAACAGGGCTTTTAGTAAGGCAAGGCATGGGCAGAGTTAAAAGCATAAAAATTGGACAAGCAAAGTAAGGTGGATTTGTCTAACAATAGCACTCCAAACCATTTCAGGCAAAATCGCCTGCGACGCTTCACAGATTATGCACAATAGCATTGACGAATGATTAAAAAGCGAATAATTGATGGGTGGAATGATGATGTGCTAAAAAAAAGTAACGTTTCAGGAGTGGGGAAAAAACTAAATGGTTTCGTGAAATATAGATAGTGCCTAGGCCTAGCGCAAAAGTTAATTTAATCTATTGGTGTAATTTTCTCAAAAAAAAAGCTAGATCCGCATGTGGATGGGCAGATATTATTACGATGAAAACCGAAGCGTTGATACATGGAATTTTGCTTAGCTATATGCGAGCTACAACGAAGTTTATTGTTATTTCAGTCAACCTTTCCGATGGCTTTCGATGTCAACAAATAAATGCGTAAGAAAAAAAAATGCAGAAACAGCGAATCAGAAATGATATCATCGCAATGTCATTTTTCATTACGTTATTTTGTCGCTGTGTCGGCTTAATGGATCTTCTGGCTTGCCGAAGAAGGTCGTACAAGAGCCACGTTTTAACTAAGTTGGACTTTTAAATCGCACGCCCCCTTTAATTTGCTAAGTATGATGCAGTTTGGTCCATTACACGTATTATATATGCCGTTTGAGCTTTGGGTTTCTAATGCTCTTGTACGTGCCTGTACATGTTTGACTTTCTGAAACAGTCCGCAAATCCGGTGAGCTGCAGTGTGCATCCTCTTTTCGAAAGCCATGGAATGAATTACCTTTATGTGACGTTTGTTACTGCAGAAATAACCGTCAGTTGTCGCAGAATGCAACATTGTGGTGGGATCTGCGATATGAAATGGGCTCAAGAAGCTCATTATTCATTCCAGCAATTTCTACGACGTGCGATCATCTTTATCCGATGACACGGGAAATGACTTTCTGGAAATTAACTTCGCTCGCAGATCTTCTTCAGAAAGCGACAGTGTCAATGCTCCCAAACGGAAAAACGCAGCCGAGAAGAAAACCCCCACAACGAAAAACAGAATAGTTAATTCACACGCGGGCGCCATTGTTCTTTGTTCACATTTTGGCGAAATTGTGAAAGAAAACGTAGTAGTCATTCTGTTGTCCTTTTTGTCTCGTATCCGACATTTATCGCGGATAAATTTTATTGTTCGTCAATTGCCTAATTGGCGTCAAACTATTTCCTGAGTGACATTGTTTCCCCAGTACTTGTAATTGGTTACGTAAAGGAAGCGTTTCTTGAGTCGGTTCCAACATGCCAATCGGGACAACGGCATGCATGGCGTCAAATTCAAATGAAATCCGTGTTTTGAAAGCAAAGGCGAGATCGTTTTCCGACGTGGTTTCGGTTTCAATTAGGTTGCGATACAAAGAACAATGCCATAATTTGGTCATAATTGTTGTCATTCGATGTATGTTTTCGCCTCCAGTCTCGCCTTTCATCGTTCGACCGGCCAGTGGTTCGGCTAGTATTGCTATAATAGCTCGTGTTGACTCTCCTCCAATTTGTACATCTAAACATCTATTATTTTGTCCTTAATTGGCGTACGTCACATCCTTGTGCATCGCATCCTTGTCCGCGTATCGTATGAAATGCTGACCCCACACGACTAGTTTAACTCGGTATGCATCAATATTTGTGCATTCAAATGCTTTGAAAACATTCTTCGGCATTCTACGTTATTCCAAGAGTTTTTTCTTGCACTTTTCTTGTTAGTGACTATATTGTTAGTAATCGGAATAAATTTAGCAGTTACAGTGTACTTGCATTGATTTCGATCAATTCAATAAGTACCCTAGGTTCAGCAAAGAAATGCCATATGGCGAAGGAAGGGGTTGTTGGGTTAAATCCACAATGTGCACAATTTATTGGGTAGCTAGCACCTCGTTTACTCAAAATCACTGCTAAGTTGAATTTCTAATTAACTATTCTTTGAAACTGCATTCCAGCGTGTCTCCCTGACACATTATTTACACAATGCCAAAATATTGCTTCAATTATTTATTATACAAACGAAATTTACTTTTCACCTTGTAGAACTGGTCGTCCTCTACTACCGTCATTCATTCATATTTAAAAATATCCTATAAATAATAAAAATAAACATGGAAAAAAATCAAATATAACTCCAAAGCTCATTTTTGGAGGTAGTATTTTAGGTTTTTTTTTCCTTATTTTTTTAAAAAGTTTTCAGGACATAAAAATGGCTGCATTTAATGATCCCTTTCGCTGATTATTGACTGTTTAAAAAATTTGTTCTAAAAATTTCGTTTTCAGCGCATATCTCATATTCTTTTAGATCTTGGTATTCAGTGTAATGACATCTGCGTACATAATTTCTAGTGGTGCAAGCCACTTGTTTTCTTTTTTGTGCCTCTTATAATATACGGCACTGTAGTCACTTTCAGAAGCCCCACTAATTCGCGCGTTGATACTTTTCCTGATTGCACCCAGCATTTATTGATTGTCAGAAACCTGAAGATTGCACTCTTTTTTCTGCATTCCTAAACCGTGCAAGCCTCCATGATCCATCATTTTATTCTTGTGTGCATTAATAACAATTTTCTTTAATTTTGTTCAGGCCGATCTTGTCATCCCGATCACTTCCGCTGCGACAACGGGCTCTGCATTCCAAACAGATGGGTGTGCGATTATCACAAAGACTGCGAGAACGGAGAAGATGAGCACCAATCGTGCCGTAAGTGCCACGCATTCGCCAGGATTGCATCCACGTAACGTTTATCGTGAGTTAATCGCTGTGTTTGTTCTAGCTCCACCACTGTGCCAGGCGGACGAAATATCGTGCACGCAGTACGTGTGGAATCAGTCGTACTGCCTTCCCAAATTCTACAAGTGCGACAAAGTCGTCGATTGCGTCGATGGCTCGGACGAGGGCAACTGCAGTAAGTGTTCGCGATGATCATCGATGAAAACTTGTCTCGTGTCGGTGTCGTACTCGATGAATAATTTTCTTGGAACTTTGACTCTTTCAAGATTACAGGACGTGCCAGTCAGGCGACTTCTCATGCGGCAGCGCCATTTGCGTCCAGAGCTCCAAGAAATGCGATGGCTATTACGATTGCAGGGACCATTCGGATGAACACCTGTGTGGTAAGTATGAAGATGACCAATATACACATTCACAATTGTCGGGCAAGGCTACATTGAGTCTGTTCTTTTCGCAGGAATCACGTCGTGCCAGTTGGACGAGTTTCGATGCGCGAACGGGAACAAATGCCTGGATGCCTCTAAAAAATGTGACCACCAAGACGATTGTGGCGATAATTCTGATGAGCAGGACTGCAGTGCGTGTTTATTTTTTTATGGTTCTGACTGCATGCAAGCTGATGCCTGGTGACATTTTATGGAAATTGCTTTAAATGCCATATTGCCAAAAAAAAAGTATTGGAGCGTCAAAGTTGAGTGCATTTACAGTCACAAATAAAAATAACACCGACGCAGTTTTCTTTGACATTTGCTTCTGAAATGAACAGTTGTCAAGCAAAATGTTCAAATTGACCCGCCTTCTTGGTGGTAACCGTGGCAACTTGATGCCGAGTAATGCTTTTCCTGTCGTTATGGTGATGGGCACCATCAGCATGTGTAGCCCATTAAGCATCCTACGAGCGAGGAAACTATCAAGATAAGACTAAAGGAAAATCCAAGAAGGCAGTTACTAGCCTTATAATAATCAAAATATGAAGCCATTTCTTGTACCATGCCTTGAAATGTATTGCTGCACTTCACGTATGGCTGCTGGTTGTTGTGTTTCAAGAAAAGGTTAATTACAAATTATTTGGAGAGAATAAAACTGAAAATCGATATGGTAAACGCCTATAAAGTAGTAATTTACTAAATTGCTATTTTTGTTTTACTCCATATCATTTCAAAGAGAACTATTTGTTGCATAAATTTATTATTAAATGTTTTTAAATCGTTTATAAATGTAATTTGTAGAAATTGCTTTACCAGCTTCTTGACATTATTCAATTTAATTTTTGTTCATAAAGATTTTCCGCCGTGCCTCGAATCCCAGTTTCGCTGTGATAACTCTGTTTGCGTTCCAAAGCAGTGGCGTTGTGACGGGTATAGTGACTGCAGTGACAACTCGGATGAGCGCAATTGCAGTGAGTTTACTAGTCATATTTTTAAATGTGGATCAAGCTCAACTTGTTTCTAACCTAAAAATCGTTATAGCGGAAATTGAATGCCCACCCAACAAATTCCGCTGCCCTCGAGAAAAGAAATGTATTGAAAGGACAAAACTATGTGATGGGAAAAACGACTGTGATGATGGCTCTGATGAGAAACAGGCTTGCTGTAAGTGGGTTTTTCAGATCTCATTTTTTATTTCTTGTTTTTGCTTCTCTAATAATTCTCATTTAAATAAAATTTAGCCAAGGAACGTTGTTCTACTTTAACATGCGAACACGGATGTCGAGCTTCGGTCAATGGCGGCATGTGCACTTGCCCCGAGGGATTTGTCTTAAATTCCGAGAATTTACAGTCTTGTGAAGGTAATATGCAAGACATGTGCAAGAAATAAAACACAATTTAGCATATTAAAATAAGTGATACTTGGAATAAATTTGTTTATAATTATTTATTGTTTTCTTGTGAAAAGATGTTCTGGCATGTTTTCCTAAATTTTGTCAAATATCTTTCTTATTGCAATATGTGGGAGAAAATTAATGTGTTTCAAGCTGTAAATTGCAAACTTTTTTAATTTGAGAACTTTGATTTGTTTGAATTAAAATCCAAATTGTATGAAAAAAGTGTTACGTTAGTGATTCCTATTGAAATATTAGTCTGGATTGGGTTAAGGCTTCCTATATTACTTGCTCATATATGTGTAATTGATTTCCATAATTATTTTACTTTTGTCAGACCGTGATGAATGTTCGGAGTGGGGCTTCTGTGATCAACTGTGCACAAATAATCATGGAAGTTACAAATGCTTCTGTGCTCCTGAATACACATTAACTTCAGATGGAGTGTGCGAGGCTAACTCAAGTAGGAATGAAACTGTTTTTCTTACGTTGATATTTGTTTTTCAAATTTCTCTGAATCGTGTTCAAAAATAAAACTTATGCTGCACTATTTTTATCAGGTAGCGTAATGCGTTTGGTATTTGCGCATCACAACCAGCTGTATTTGATGGACAGACATGGAAACGGGCAACAAATAGTGACCACCACAAATGCGGCCGGTGTGGATTTTTACTACAAAAATAAATTGATATTCTGGTCAGACATGGATACGCGCAAGGTAATAATTTTTTTTAAATCTTCCAGTTTGTTATTCAGTGAAGCGAAATGAAGTTACATGTATTTGGCATTTAAGTTATTCAGACCAGTGATATTTTGGACTGTAATGACTTTGTTTTCTCTGTTAGCCAGATATAGCTAATAATATGATGTTGTTTGTATCAATATTGAATTTTTGGTATTTCTAGGTGTACTCACTCCGTTATGATGCAACACCGTCATCAAGGACTCAGGATGACATTAGTTTTCCAGGACCCTGGGTGCCGATCGCCATTGCGGTGGATTGGATAGGCAGTAAATTATATGTTTGCGATGCTACTGGACAAATGGTGAGCGTCTTCGAGCTGGATGGCCGATGGCGGACTTTGGTACTCAGTGGCAACCTCACATCACCAGCTGATATTGCTCTCGATCCAACGGAAGGGTATAGTTATTTTTTATGCTATAGTGAAATAAACTGAACTCTAGAGAGACCAATTTAAAAATTGAATTGGGAAGAACCGTTTGGTTTATTCATGTTTATATATTTATTTAAAAAAATCAAGTGCAGCCAATTAATCGTTGATTTGCTAATAGCTTTTTTGATCTTACAGATACTTGTTCATAGCAGATTCCAGCAGAATCGTCCGTACCAACATGGATGGCACCAATTTCGTCTCCATTGTCAGAGGTGCAGTTCACAAGGCCTCTGGAATAGGAGTCGATGTTTATGGAAAACGTATTTACTGGTGTGACAATCTTTTGGATCAGATTGAAACCTCGGATTATGAAGGGAAACACAGGTGAGATGATGCTTATAGTAAGACACGAACAACAAATAACATCTAAAACCATGAATTTCGAATTTATTTAAACATACATTTATTTTTATTTTTCTAATAGATTTCCGGTTGTTCGTGGAAGTACAAATATCCCTTCCCCCAATAAACTGGCGTTGTTTGAAAATCAAATTTTCTGGACGGATGGCACCAGACAGGGCGTGATGGCCATTCAGAAATTTGGTGGGGCTAACACAATCAGCTACGTCTTCAGAAACCGCTCTGAAATCCGAGAGCCTAAATCCATCAAAGCAATGCATCCTCTCGCGCAACCTGATGGTGTGTTACACCAAGCTATCAATGAGATGAACTCTTTTGTTTTTTTGTTGAAAACTTGTATATCTGATCAGCATTACCTTTATTTGTCCATCACAGCTCCAAATCCATGTGGCTTGACCAACGGTCACTGCCAACATATGTGCCTTTTGACTCGATCACCAGATGAGAGGGGCCTTGGATATAGATGCGTTTGTAACATCGGTTATCAGCTCGCTCCTAATAATCGGGACTGCAATTGTAAGTAATGTGTTAGTAAACGGAAGCAAAGATTTCTTATTCCCTAAAAATGTATCTTTCATAAGTTAAATTTCCAAGCTTCTGATAGAACGAAAAAATTAAAATTTAATTTTGTTTTTCAGTGGTGGAAGAATTCATCATATACTCTCAGCAGAAATTCATCCGTGGTGTTTTGCTCGAGCAAGGAACAACTGGATTTAATGAAGCCATGATTCCGGTGGTTAATCGAGCCTCTCGATTTGTCGGTTTAGATTTTGATGCAGATGAAGATTATATTTATTTTTCTGATGTCATAAGTGACGTCATTTATCGCATTAAGACGAATGGAACAGGTTGGTTGACTTTGCCTCTTGGAGTCATTTTAATATGCCAATGCAAATTGTTGATTTATTCCTCTTTTTCCCCAGGCAAAGAAAGCGTTTTAGCATCGCAGAATGAAGGAGTTGAGGGTCTTGCTCTTGATTGGGTTACCAAAAATTTGTATTATATCGACAGCCGCAAAGGAACTTTAAACGTTCTGAGAGCACAAAATAATTCCCACTCGCGTACGTTATTGAAAGATCTGCGGAGACCCCGTGGTTTAGCTATTCATCCAAATAAAGGGTAAAGTTTTTGCAATTTTTTTCTTTCTGATGAGCTAAATAAACATAGTGTGCTGTAGTATAATGTGACTTTGTACTGGTGCAGGTATCTATTTTTTTCCGAATGGGATCGACCGGCAAACATCAGTCGCGCGTTTCTCGATGGAACCAACAGAACGGTTTTCCAGGATCTTCTGTTAGGCTGGCCCAACGGGTTGGCTATTGACTACGATGCTGACAGATTATATTGGTGTGATGCTCTTTTGGATCACATTCAACACTCTACTTTGGATGGCACCGACATTCGCACGCTGTCTAGCAGGCTAATCCGGCACCCATTTTCTTTGGTTGTCTTCAGAGGTAATTTAGCAATTCGATTGACTTTCAAGCCTCTTAGCTGTCCAAATTCTCATCTGTTATTCTCAATTTCTCTGCAGAATTTGTTTTTGCCACTGACTGGCGCTTGGATGCAATTCTCCGAGTTCATAAAGAAAGTGGCGAGCAGGAACACGTACTCATGAATGCAGAAGAAGCCAATCGATTATACGGAGTAAAAGTGTTTAGCAAACACCTTCAAACCATTCACAGTAATATCTTGTTTCTTGAATTCAACTTCTTTTTTGCACAGCATGACCATTTTTTCTGATGTAAAGCTATATGTCCTAACTTGATTTTTAGTTCAACATCCTTGCCGTTACAATAACGGGGATTGTGACAAGTTTTGCTTTGCCGTTCCACATGAAACTAATGTCGGAGAACTGACTTCACGATGTGGTTGCCCGTATGGCGAACGCCTTAACGTTGATCAAAGAACGTGCATATCTGATCCCAGTGCTGAACCACCTGTTGAACCTTGCCCAAATGCGCGGGAATTTACCTGCAACAACAAACGTTGCATTCTTAAGACTTGGGTTTGCGATGGTGACAATGATTGCTTGGATAATTCGGATGAAGAACAGAATTGTACCAGTAAGTCTTTAATATGTTAAAATATGTTAATATAGCAAGTGTTTAAAAATGTAAAATATTTTGTGAATTCTCTTTATATTTACTTCATATTTAACCGTTTTTGTTTTAGAAGCCACATGTTCTGCTGATGAATTTCAGTGTACTGGTGGGCGGTGCATTCCGTTGTCATTTAAGTGCGATTCCGATAATGATTGCGGTGACCATTCGGATGAAACTGGTTGTGGTGAGCATTGCTGCTTATTATTTTGGAGGGTTTGTGCATGCGAATGACAGTGGATAATGTTTGTAATCTAAAAAAAATAATTTAATCATTTGACTAACTTGTTTTGAGATGGGTAATGGCTTTGCAAATCTAAAAATGGTTTCATGTTTTAAATTCTGAAATAATGATTTTTTTTCTTTCATTTTGCCTCACTGCAGTGAATGTAACGTGTGATGCAAGTGAATTTTCTTGTTCGAATGGAAGGTGCATTCCTCAGAGTTGGAAATGCGACTCAGAAAATGATTGCGGAGATGGATCTGATGAAGGCGATTTTTGCAGTAAGCGGGTTCCGACATTGATTACATCGTTGTATATTGACAATTTTTTTTGCAAAGTAAAACCGTTTCTATTGCAGAGGACCGTACATGTGCTTATTATCAGTTCACTTGTCCAAGATCTGGACATTGCATTCCTCAAACCTGGGTTTGTGATGGAGATAACGACTGCTTCGACAATGCTGATGAGGAAGGCTGCCCACCTACCACTTGCACTTCACGCCAGTTCCGTTGCACCAACTTGAAACAGTGCATTCACCTCACTTACAAATGCGATGGAATTCCGGATTGTGATGATGGATCTGATGAAGTTGGCTGCCGTATGTCGTTTTCAATTCCCTTTGTTTTTTTTCTGTTACATTTTTTTCGATGCTCATTATGTATGGTTTTATTTCCCATTTGCAGCTACAACATCTGCTACTCAGTGTAATGATGAGAAACATTTCCAGTGCCAGAGCTCCAGGATTTGCATCCCCAAGTCTTGGTACTGCGATGGCAATGCAGACTGTCCTGACCATAGCGACGAGCCTACATCATGTGGTAAGCTTTTATGAAATCAGTCCAATTCTGCTCATCTGGAGAATTATACGTTAATGTATTAATATTATTTTTGCACATTCTATTTGATAGAAAGGATGAGGTGCCCAAGCAATATGTTCCATTGTGATAACAGTCACTGTGTGTCCAAAACGTGGATTTGTGACGGTTCTGATGATTGTGGTGACAACTCAGATGAAGATGAGAGACATGCTTGCAGTGCGTGCTTTCACTAATTTCAATGCATGGTAAAATACACCAACATAGTTAAATGATATTTTTTAAAATTAAATTTTGCAGCTAAACCCAAGTTCTACTGCCCTCATGGTCAGTGGCCATGCCCCAGCGTCAGTGAAGTATGTGTCAACATCTCCCAAGTATGTGATGGCCAGCGTGATTGTCCAAAAGGCGGTGATGAAGGACCCAGCTGTCGTACGTTATTTGTTATCTCTTGCACTTTACTGAAACGCATGGTACAGCAATTTCAGAAGAAGAATTGTTAAAAATGTGTTCATTCAAAATGTTTTCTCGTGTAGTTTTCCGTACTTGCAAAACATCGAATCCTGGGTGCTTACATGAGTGCAAAGAAACGCCGTTGGGTCTGCTTTGTCTTTGTCCAGAGGGGGAAAGATTAAATGGAACAAACTTGTGTGTTGGTGAGCATCTGCTGTTAAATGAGATGTAGCATGCCTTTCTCTTTTGGATGGCAATTAACAATTGTTTTCATTCCAAGATATTGATGAATGTGCTTCACCTGGGGCGTGTGATCAGACATGCACCAACACAAAAGGCTCATATATATGCAGTTGCGTTCCGGGATATATACGCGGTGTTGATGGACATTCTTGCAAAGCAAATGGTTAGTAGTGCTACTTTACAAGAACATCTGCGTATTGCAACCATATACATGTACAGGCATTTGAACTAAACTTAATTTTTTCCAATGATGGTGTGATTTTTATCATTAGACTCATCGTCTGCTATGTTGGTCATCTCGAATCGCCGGTCGATCCTGACAACCGACCTCCAAACTCGCTTCGTTTTTCCCTTGCCTGTGACGGTTGAAAACGTTGTTGCCATCACTTCGGATATGAGAAACAACACATTCTACTGGTCTGACATGAGACTGAGGAAAATATTTCGCAATAAAAGAGAAGAAGTTGAAGTGGTAGTTACAAATGAAAAAAGCGAATAGATCATCTTGTGAGTGCGAAGTTGACTATTTATTAAATGTCTTTCTATTAAGGTTATATCCAGTGGTTTGGACCTGGTGGAAGGATTGGCGTACGACTGGGTGGCCAAAAACCTGTATTGGGTAGACTCTCGCTTGGACACCATGGAGGTATCCTCGATTGATGGAAAACACCGGGTGGTTTTGGTCAACGATAATATCGAGCAGCCTCGTGGTTTAGCACTAGATCCATCAGAATCGTTAGTATAGTTTAATTTCGGCTTTTGTAATACTTTTCGTATTGCTTGTATTCATCTATTTAACACTGTTGTACTGTTACAATTTTTTCGATTGCAGGGCACGATGCATTTTTTGGTCAGAATGGGGTGCCAATCCTCGCATAGAGCGAATTGGAATGGATGGAAGTAACAGGATTCAAATTATAACCACCAAAATATTTTGGCCTAATGGACTGGCATTGGACTTGCCAAACAAACGAGTGTATTTTGCTGACAGCAAACTGGATTACATAGATTTTTGCAACTATGATGGGACTGGGCGACAACAGGTGTTGGCAGGAAGTCATGTGAGTACAAGTCATATCTTGTGTACATCTTCTTCGCTAAACTGTTTAGCCGTTAATTTATGCAACGACAAACGTTTTTACCTTTAGTATTTGTTGCATCCACACTCGCTCACTGTATTTGAAGATAAGTTGTATTGGACCGATCGTCAGTTGAACAGAGTTTCATCATGCAGCAAGTTCCGCGGAACAAACCAAACCGTTGTTACACATATGGTCGGGCAGCCTCTAAGTATTCACGTCAGTCATCCATCCTTGCAGCCTGACTGTAAGTTGACGTGTTAGCTCATTGCGGAAATTCTTGAGGCTAATGTATTTCACTTGTTGGCATGTGTTGGATGAATTTAGGCTTTGTTAAAAGCGGTCTTATGTTGTTTGAAATTCTGATGCGAATTTTATTCAAGAAATCACGAATTTTGGTAGATTAATAGAAAATTTCCAAAAATATGCAACATAAACTGGTATGTTGTTTAAAATTCATTTGTCGAACATTCAATTATAGCACCTAATCCATGTGAGGATGCCCCATGCACTCATCTGTGCCTTTTATCACCTGATCCTCCGGGATATGCGTGCAAGTGCCCACCTGGATTCGCTCAAGATAGAACAGCTTCTGGTGGAAATTGTATTCCAAGTCAGTTCAGTCTTTATTTTGAGATTGATGGAAGCTGGAATTTCATGTAAATCATTTATTTTAAATACTATGTGATTGCTGAATTTTTTAGTCGATACTCCTCTTCTAATGGTTATGGAGGACAATTACATAGTGGATATGAGCATTCGACCCAATGATACTTCCCGCGGTGCCATCTCTGCCGTTGTTGGCACCCATCGGGGTATCGATTTCGATTTCGACAAAAGGGACAACATTATTTACTGGGTTGAACTTGGCTTGGACAACTCCGAAAACGTAAATATTGTTGCAGCTTTGTGAGCCTTTGTGATAAACACAATGAATTTAACTCATCACCCCACTAATATGTTGTTCACATTATACTCAATAGAGCACTTTGTACAAGATTAACATGACAAGTGCAAATCAAACGCGATTCGTGGAGGATCGTATAATTGGTGCGCCATATACAATAGCATTTGATTGGGTCGGTAGGAATCTGTATATCGGAAATCAGAAAGCATCAAATTTGAAAGTTATAAAGGTAAGTAGCCGGAGTACAATTTCGGTGTTCTCTAGCTAACCGAAGTGCACTGCATCTGTATTATATTACCAAGGCGATGGAGGAAATGTTCTAGTTGGGTCACAATATTTTTGTCATTTTCCTCAAAATAGGTTGATGGGCAAACTCATCACCAGAGAATCATTCTTGGAAATGATGGCGCTGAAACTGGGGTAGCAAAACCAAAGTCTATATGCTTAGATCCTGCTGATGGGTAAGTCTGCTACAAAAGTCCTGCATTGATTGTATTTGACATTGAAATAACTAAAAATAAAAAAATTTCTATCTAGCAAACTGTACTGGATTGACTTGGGTGGTCCCAACGTACCTTCTAAAATTGGAAAGGTGGACATGGATGGCCGTAACCCAGTGGTTCTGATAAAAGACGGCATCACTCGACCGGAGTTCATCACCATTGATTTGTCTTCCAAGCAGCTTTACTGGAGCTTAGGAGTGGAAGGAAAGGTAAGCTTGAGTTGGCTTTAGAAATGAGAAACATTCTCTTGAGTTGCATTCTAAATAAAATGTTGAATATCTGATTATTTTTTAGGTTGAGACATCAGATGTGAATGGAAATGGACGGCGGACTATTTTAGATGAAAACAAGGGTGTATTTGCGCCGAAGGCCTTGGCAGTGCATCAGAATAACCTGTTCTACATTGATACCGTGCAGGAAAAGGTGGTGCGGGTTTCTTTGCCAAACGGAGATAACCCAGTGGATCTCAAAACTGAAGTTCCCAGCTTGAAGAGCATAAAAATTTTCCTTCAACGGCCAGGTTAGGATAGCATTTTTCTTAACAAAACATTAATGATGTAGAAATATTACAAGCCTAACCGAGCAAAAATATTTTAATTTCAGCTAAAGAAAATCATCCCTGTCGAACAAACAATGGCGGTTGCCAGCATGTTTGTATTCCAGCCACAAACAATCAGCGAAGCTGCATCTGTTCAACGGGTTTCCGTGTCAAGGAGAAGACGCAATGCGAAGCTTATAAGTCATTCATTATCACTGCTCAAATAAATACTATGAGAGGTTTTAGTTTAGAGGACAAGTCTGAAGCCATGCAGCCACTGTCTGGAATTGGTAATGCATACTAAGTTTATTCTAGAGTTTTTCTGAACAGTTTCTTCAAATCCGTGTTGGCCGATTATTCAAATTACAGCGTTTTCTTTTCCTGATTCTTGTTTTCAGAACACAACATCGTCCATATTGATGTCCATGTAGCGAACAACTCGATTTATTGGGTTGATTTTGAAAAGCTGTTTTCAAATGGAATCTATAGAATTAAAACTGATGGATCTGGTCAAGAAGGAATAATTACTGATGGCATAGGCACTAATGGTATTAGAGGACTTGCTGTTGATTGGATTGCAGGTGAGGCATAATGGCAACGCTTCAATTATGTTGTGTCGTTGAATTATCTTCTCGCGTATGCTTTAAATCTCTTCTTTATTTTTGTCGTCTTCAGGAAACCTGTACTTTTCCAATGTATTCCACCATGAAACGTACATCGAAGTGTGTCGATTGGATGGAAAGCATCGTTTAGTGCTCATTAAGACTTCAACAGATGAACCTCGACAACTGGCAGTAAATCCCATCAAGAGGTTAGTCATTAACTCAGTCTTTGGCAGTCTTTGCAGAAAACATTTTTTTACATTTTTCCATCTAATAATAGGGGAACTAAATAGTTGCAATGTTGCTTAGCTTCAAATAAAAATTCTTCTATATTAATATTTTGAACTTAAAATTTGAGATGTTATCAAATACAGCCAGTGAAAACACTAGTTACAATTCTGGCTCTGTTTAG
Organism: Rossiulus vilnensis; assembly: GCA_034700785.1. Taxonomy (NCBI): domain Eukaryota; kingdom Metazoa; phylum Arthropoda; class Diplopoda; order Julida; family Julidae; genus Rossiulus; species Rossiulus vilnensis. The sequence continues at coordinate 623 of JAQIXS010003696.1, read as the reverse complement.
GTTCCTGTATTGGATCGATGCTGGCCAATATCCAAAGATAGAAAAGGCCATGTTAGATGGAACTGGACGTACAGCTATCGTCGTGAGCGGCATTTCCACTCCAAGAGATCTGACGATCGACATGACCACTCATGATGTCTACTGGGTCGATTCTCAAGAAGATGCTATTCAAGTGGGTGAAGATTGCTTTTGATACCCTGTTTTTTTGTTGACATGCTCTTTAACGTTTTTTAAAATTAAATTTAGCGAGTTGGTTTTGCTGGTGGTCGACGTCAAGTGATCAAACGTAATCTTCCCTTCCCCATTGGGGTGGCCGTTTTTGGCGATCACATTTATTGGGTGGACAAGAATGTCAGAACGTTGTTTAGAATTAGCACGAAACAGAGTGACAATGCGACGACGACGAGTGCTTTAGGCGAGCGATTAAAGGCCGATTTGGAGAACCTGAGGGATGTTGCCGTGTTTGACGCTTCCATTCAACCCCACGGTGAGTTTGATATTTATTCGACACTGATTGTGCATATTTTAAGGACTGGCATTGTAAATCCAGGAGTGTGGAGTGACATCTTAACAATTTCTTCTGTACAATTTTGCAGTGGATTCTCCATGCACAATTACTGGCC
>JAQIXS010003695.1:0-17295 GCA_034700785.1 Rossiulus vilnensis | reverse complement strand
CTCAAGGGACACTTCGGAGGAAAGGGGGGAGGGAGAAGGTGGCTTTTATTTTTTGTTATAACTTTTTTGGGAAGAGGAGGGGGGGGAGTAAATATGCTCTCTTTGTTCATGCCGACAATTTTCATACATTTCTAAAAGAAATACATGTAGTCATTTATAAAGAAGCTGCTAAAACGTACTTTTGAAAATAGTGACTATCGTTTACTGGTTCGTACACACCAACGATAGAAATTAATTTAACCATCAGACGCTTTAATAACGCTATACTCAGCAAAAGCTAAGAAAGGTGACCTACTTCTCATGGCATGCACTGATAGAATCCACTTTCACAAGTTAGAACTAGAAAATACAGGAATTTTAAACATTGTTTCATACATTTTACATGCAACTAGTTTCAACGGTTTGCAAAACGTTTACAAGTCGTTTTTTCAAAAACTTAAACGTGTGCCGTATATGCCAAATCAGCAACTCTTTGATCGTTCTGGTAACACCGTTAATATTGAAGAAGTACCATAAAATCATTTATTACAATGAAACTGCTCATTAAAGTCGTCACTATTTCAACGGCTCACAGCATCGTTTTATACCTTTCTATTAACATCAAACAGCTATTAAGGATATGCATACATGTAACTAATTACTACCAGCTAATCAAGAATTTTGTTTACACTATTTTTATTACACTTGTGAGCAAAGAAATTTATTTAATTCAGCAAGTGGATATCCAATTTAAAATCGGAATAGCTAGTTTTGTAAGCAATGAATTGCTCTTTTTAAAATGCGCCTAATGTGAAATGTCTTCAAACAACAGCTAACCAATTGCATTTTCTTGGGACATTTGCATGCTTTTATCTGCAGGGAAAACGATGTTCTTAGATTAAGATTGCAATGATATCGTTTTGCATAATAGGCTATTCGTCTATGAAATTCAAGAAGAATTTTAGCTAATTTAGGTTCAGCATCTGAATTTTAAGTGCTTTAAGTTGTTCACATAATGAGCTACTCCGATTTTAAATTAATTATCTACTTGTTGAACAAAATACATTAATTTTCTAAAATATTTTTATGGGTGGGCCAGTTTCTTTGCTCACAAGTGCAGATTTTCCCAAACTATTACAGTTACGATTGTTCTATTTAAACATAAATACAGTGCTATTTCTCCCCATTTTACACCAAAGGTGTGAATTTGAGAGGCTTGGTTTTTTAAACAGCGGGTAGGTAATCTAGGAGACGACGTTTTCAGCAACAATATTTAATTATTAACTTAAAAATTGGAAGCTACATTTAAGCCTTTCAAACCGAAACTAACAGAAACGACAAGACGTTTATTACATGCTCCGCTCTTACGTTATAGGTCACATAGTCCATAAATTCCAAGAACAACTATTTCGAAGTTAATGTAGAGAAAAAGCAAAGGGGGAAAAACAAGTGGACGTTCAGCAGATGACAAAAACCGTGAGCCAAGAAACGTCGAGACTTATAAAATAAAAATAAACAGCCTAATTCGATCGTAATTCACGAGTAGGAAACTTCCTGACCGCAACAATTTATAACGAATGGAATCCATCACAGAAACAAATCATCAGAAATTATCAGCTAAAGTTGTTAAATCAGCGAAGTATTTCCCATTCCAGTGTCAATTAAGGGACCTATTAAGCATGCATAAATACCATGTCCATCAAGTCTACATGAATCGTAAATTTAAACTGAGCTTCAACTTGTCACATTCGCAAATCAAACACTGTCTTTTTACGTATAATTAAGCTATAAAGTATAAAGCATGCGCGAGAAATACACTGTATTATGCTTTTTTAAACATCCTTCCCACCTCACGAAACAACTTCTGTTAATAAGTTTGTGGCGAATTTCTCCACGCCACGAGAATGGCATGTGCACAGCAGATGACGTTCTATTCTATTATATTTTTATTCTGTTCTAATGCCAACATTCTTAAAAACAACGTTCATACTGTCATCCTGGATTTTTTTTTTGAAATCTAGTCTAATTAAAGTTATTTAGCTTATTTAAGTTTAACTTTAATATACGTTTCTACATGTATAAACATATCTGTAAATACATTGTTTCACATACATGGCCATATGTAAGAATGGGAAGAAAATGTGTAGCCCATATGTATATGCATGATATCAACATAGCCTATATGGCCATATAGGATTACTTGTGGCCAATTCGTGGCCCAACCATTCATTGGATACGTGAATACAATTGTATGCCCATGTTTACTTTTTCCACCCGGGAAATAGCATGACGAAATCAGGGAAGTGCAAATTAAGCAGAAACAGTGTACTTATAAAATTAGCTAGGTACTTATCAGGAGTTCAAAATTGTTTCACTTTTAAAGCACCCACCTGCAACCAGGAACACTTTTAAAGTCTAAAACTGATCCATACCGCCATGGCGATTAAACACGTTCGCGATTTTTTCCTACGATTATGTCGATGCGATCAAATTTCCATACAATGAATTTTGGCCTCGACTTTTTCGGGGTAACGTACCCCTTGAATGCTCAGTGTTTTCAAGATGCCGACCCATGCACCAAACCCGCGCGTGATGATTACAATTTTCCGTGTAGCTCCTCTCTGCACCCAATCTCTCTTTTTCCTCCAAATTCATTTATAATGGTTAGCAATCTACCATTTCGTGTCAGTTTTGATGGCACATTAAGGCTTAGTTTAACACGCTCACGAACAGCAAAAAAAAGAGCCTTGAATAAGTCACCACAGAATGAACGAGAAACACTCTGCCAACTCAGACATGAAAACACCTTGAATCGTAGATCTACAAATTGTTTTAATTGCACATTATCCCTTATAGACCTATTCAGTAGGACAACTGAAATTCGAACACCATACACCCCTTATGCAATTATCGACGTTTTTTCTTATAGCTTGTGCAGCGTTACACCGCAATTTAGAAATAATCTATACCGGTATAGGCCTACCTTTTGAAGTTTTGACCTCAATACATGCCTGCACTTTTATTTGCAGTATCGCATCACAATTAATGCACTGCACATGTGAGCTGTCTTGAAATCAATGGCATAGCAATCCATGTAAATAAACTGAATAATACATGTATATTTCAATCGCACATACACATGTAGGTGTTTGATTTCACGGCAATAATAATTATGGATCAATGTAAAATTTCGATTGTGAAATTCGTGTAGGCTATTATTCTATGTAAAATCCACTGCTCTATAAAATACAAGACTTGTATATGGACACCTCAAACACTTCAAAAATAATCATGCATGAAACTGGATAAATTCAAGTATCACAATTAGATAAGTAATGATAAATGTACTGTAAAACACCAATAGCTTTCAATTTCATGACTCATACATTACAATCACAAAGAAAAACTACATGTACTGTGCTTTGGACCTTTAGTAATTGATCAACACTCATTGTAACTTATCACCAACCTGGTATACAATTGCAGAACAGAAATTAACTGTAAAATAGAATATACCAATAGGAACCTGTAAAAATGTTTAACCGAGGCTTGTTTTTCAAAACTAGCGAAAATTGTCAAATAAGTTGAATGTCAATGAATTCAATTTATTTAAACAGTTACATTCATAATTAGATGTACTTTGTATATACACACATTTACATGTATATACTGTATAAAGACTTTAAAATTGTAATGTGAACAAATGTTACATTTCTACTGGGCCCTATTGGTGCATGTATTTTGCCTTTGGCGGTCAAATTTCAATTTGAAGGCAAGCAAGGTGAAAATTGAACATTTTTAATTAATTTTCTGACTGAGGACAACTTTGTAAACCGCTCTAACGGTGCATTTGTTCACACGCTTGCATGGACCGCGATTGTTGATGAACTTGCAAGAACTGCCCAAGCATGAAACCAGTCAAATTCTTTCCCGTGGCAAATACGAGCAACACTTGTTGGCCTAGACGGCGCTCTTGGGGCTCATTTCAATTGAAAATTTATTTAGAAGTCTCGTTAAATTGCTACAATGCCCCTGATCCATAAATCAAATGCAAGCTGGGCGCTGCTTTTCAAACTCAGTCTAAACTCTTTTCATGCAGTTGTCCACAGTAATATTTTAAAATAACAAATTTTATTCAAAATCTAATTAATTTTCTAAAAATACAGGATAGGATCTTCTCATTGGTATTACAACATTGAGCCCTATGCATAACCTAGCTAAATACTGATGATATCACCAGAATAAAGGCACTTCAATGGAAATACATCTTGTTGTTCAGACCCAGCATATCAGTCCCGACGAATCGTGCCAGGAATAGTTCGTTGACGGAATATGGATATTTTTTAATGGATTTCAACTTTACTTTGAATCTATAGCCTATTTATTTGTTTTTCTTGCATTACACTAATGCAATGAGTGGTCCCTGCAAACTGCATGCCGTTAAGACATTCTCATTCATAAAATAAATTGAACAAACAAAATTTCTCTTCCTCATACATGCACAATGTATATATGCACACATATAAGCAATGCACATTTTCCAATTAATATCAAATAAGCAAGATTGCCTTGCATTGAATGGTTCGTTCTTTTCAACATTGGGTACCTAATATTTCAAGTTGTTCGATGGTAGACCCCATATATTATTACTGCACCATCTTAAATTCAGATGTAAAAATTGTCAATTTACTAAACCATAACGTCGTTGATCCTGACTCCCCCGTGGAACCAACCATGTTAGTGTTTCGAAAAAGGATGTTTCAGTAGCGATTTTATAAAACATGGAAGTCAAAATAAAGGAGTGAATAACAACGCGCTGCTATCCTATTCGTGACAAGAAAAAAGGGTGTTTTGGACTATTAGAGCAATACGTGTGGCATATTGGAAGTTATCAAAGTATTTCGACAAAAACAATTGTTTCACTAACAATGTAAGTACAGCGTCTGAACTTGTTACTGTTTGAAAGAAATCAATTTAGTGCTGGCTATTTTTTTTTCACGAAACTATTCAGTTTTTTCCCTTTTTTGAAATGTTGATTTTTTCGGCACTTGATAGGCCTACGTTATGGCTACATATGCTACCGTCTGGATTTAACTTCGCTACAGGGAAAGAAGTGTCCACACCACACGATTGAGAGTGGGTTGCATCCAAGACATTAATATGCCTTTTAATTACTGAAATAATCCTTTTTATTGACCACGGCCTTTGTGGGCGGCCACAAACCCACACTCCTAAACCCATTAAACAGATTTAAACCAGCATCATCCCTCCACGCTGTAAATTTGAAATGGCATATTCAAATTACCAATCGCTGCGCCCCTTGATGAGAAAGACAAGAAGCGTTTGAGATTACTGCATGTAGTGTGGAAGCATGGGAAGGAGTCATGACTTACAATTAAAAGTGCATTAGCCTATCGGGGGACTATTTTTGGTACCGTTGAAAGTTGCGTTAACAGCGTAGGCCTAACGAGCTTTGATTAATAGCACGAACGGGTTGATGTCAAATCTCATTGAAATTCTTTTTAAAAGCGTGAGATATGCGATCGCCCTTCGCATTTAATGGAACAAATCGTTTCCTACTAATTAGTCAAATCGCAGACATCGAAGACGCCTGTTTATTTTCAATCGCCTTGAAACCAAATTAAGGATAGTAGGCAGTACGCTATATCGAATAATGTATATACCAGCATCAAAAGCAGGACTACCGCTATGGACTGTCCATAAATTACGTAATACTTTACGTTTTGTTACAAAGCGTTACATGGAGTAGGGGTATACGTATTTTAAAAACGTATTTTAAATTCTTAACACATGCAAATTATGATTTAAAAAATTGTTGAACTATTTTAAAACCGTTATTTTTTACCTATGCATTATTTTTGCGTGAGTTTTTCAAACATTTGAATCAAATTATCTATGTAAATGTAACTTTATTCCAAAAATAATGATTTTTGATCTTGGTTTTTGAAAATGTTTACCTATGGCATTTCCATAACTAGTGTCCCTCATCAATGTAATTTTAGAGAAATGTAAAAAAAATCCTTTATTTGTGAATATTGCTCGAAAATGTTTACCTAAATGTACTGTACTGCGATTCTGCAATCAAGAATATTCGTAAGTCAAATTAGTATAAAAACTACGATGAAATAAATCATTAATGATCTTGTTATTATAAAATTTATCCTACAACTGTTTCATTATTAACCTTTAAAAATATGAAATCTTTCTCAAAGGCCCTATGTACCTATGCAAGTGTTCATGAGGGGGAAGGTATTGGTGGTCAACGTTACATAATTTAAGAGTAGGTGTTTACGTTTTGTTACAAAGCGTTACATGTGGGTAGAATGTGTAACAAATTCCCTTAAATAGCATTACGAAATTTATGGACAGGCCGTTATTCATGCACTCATTGCGGGACGAAGTAGTTTTAAAACAGCGTACAAAAACCAATAAAACGCCCCCACTACTTCAATATAATTGTCACATGTGCCAAACGCATAAGGCTGAGAGGGATTGGAGTAGAAGAAGAAAAAAATAATCATTCCTAAAAGACGACCCTATTCGCAAACCCGTCTACTTTTTCGTGTCCCCAAAAGCATTCTCGTCTACGATCCACGGTCCAAGTCAAGTGAGAATTGCTGTTTGACGTTACTTATTTTGGCGAGGCTTAACGCACAATGCTGCATTGACAGTACGGATCCATCACCCAATCCTCGGAGAGTGTTTTTGCAAAATTTCATTCAGCAAATGCAGCCATTACGCTAAAAGTATAGGTGCAATACAATCGAATGGCAGTCTTTTCTCCGATCGGAAATTGGCGTGCCACTCATCATCCGATACACTGTAATTCAGCGATGCAACGTTCGCCCTAAACAACCGTATTACGTTACACATCCAGGCGTCTGCATATGGAAAACTGTCCTCAGCGAATTTTGCCAAAACCAGAAAACCTACATGTATACAGTACCGTTAGTGAAATCTCGAGTGCATGACTGTCGCTACTTTTGCACACTTACACATAAAAATAGAAGCTGAGCTCATGCTGGTTGGATGACTCAAAGGTCATCAAACGAACTGCCAAAGTTTGTCTAAATTTGAGCGATGAGATTTCAGGCTTTCCTGCTCTAATGTTTGATGTCGCAAGCACGTGTTTATCTGACTAGCGAAAATATATACAATGGTTTATGTAGGCTATAAGCTTTCCAGTCGGTGTAACACGCATGAATAGGAAGCCAGTGAATGTATTTTACTTGCAAGAAGTAATTGGAAAGAGTTGGGGACTCTTACAAGTTCAAGCATGACATCTATAGCAGGCATAATAAAGTCATAATCAATATACGATATACTGATCTATGGCCATTCAAGAACTCAACAAGCATAGGCAAAGTGAGGTTTTTTTAACAATGAAAGCAAATTTCTGATCCAGTAAACATGGCCATTTATTCGAAGGGCTTACTCGGTCTCATTCCGTAAATTTAAGCAAATTTTCATTTGAGAGCGCACATAAATTACATACCACTTGTTTTGGATCTCTTACCCCCTCTCACCTCCTTGGAAAAAATACCGCCAAATATTCAGCCAATACCCCTAAATATTACATAACCATATAAAAATGTACTCCCCCTCTCAACATTTAAAAACTTTAATTTAGCATGTAAAAATACTCAATCATCTTCCCACAGGGACACAGCCATTTTGATATTCATAATCATGAAACCATCCGATTTAAATCTGTATTTAAAGAAAATTGCCCAATTAAAGATTATAAATTGTGGATGTCAAGTTTACAAGAAAACAGTAACCACAATCATAACTAGCTGATGAGCTAATGATGCAATTTATGCATGCTCCCTTTGCAAATTCTTAGTCATGAAATACAGTTGGTATGATAATCGGCTAAACTTCTTTTTTAACTTTCATTATAACCTTTGAGACTTTATCCTATGCTGATGATTTTGAAACTTACTAGTCAACAAATAATCACGATGGAAATCGAGTATATCTTTTGTTTTCAACCGGTCGTGGAAATGTAAATTGTTACACTTATGCTCACCATCTTCTTGTTGGCGAATTTTCAAGAATATCAAATTTTAACTGAGACTTTTACAATGGTATCCATTGGTGTCAGGCATGTACATGTACTCAACTCCCAGTATGACGATAGGAATATCTTTCCAATGGCATTTCCTGCATCGTGTGTTATCGTCTAGTTACACAGTGACTTTTGGAGAAGATACATGTACATATTGTCTGGGCTTCAAAGTACTGATAACCGAAGATATCACTTTATTTTCGCATCTGATCTAAAGCTGGGCCTACAGACCGCTTGGCATGACAGTGGCCTAGATGCACTCAAAAGTTGATTGCTTCGGGCACCTACTGCTGTTGCATGTAAGAAATCGAAGCGGGTAATAGGATTAAACTCCGAACATGCAAAAAGATTTAGTCGAAACCTCGAACCCGCCAAACGTATCACGATAAACGAATTCATTGAGCAGATTTTACACTGGGTCTGCCTACGGTGCAAGTTTAACGACTGTTCAGAAACTTAAAAACTGAAGAGCGCTAGAAAAAAAATGAAGCGCCCTCGCCCGGGGCAAGTTACGAAAACACGACTTGGCCGAATCGATTTACATTTATATAAGAAGAGCGAAGAGAGAGAGAGAGAGAGAGTAGAGAGACAAAGACTAGTCTGGGAAAACTTCTTACCCCCTTCGACGTCCTTCCATAGAGTTGCGGAGAAGAAATACCAGAGCAGCAAAAACCCAGTTAGGCCTAAACGTCTTCCATTTTTTGCGCGCTCCATTTTCGCACGTTCCAGAATTCCAGAATTCTCGCCCGAAACGGTGGTGTCCGACACTCACATTTGTCCACTAGTCCACCAGTTGTTTTCTTTCGTTGACAAATAAAAGTGCAAAACACAAACCGCGACTTGTCAACGGAGGCAAGTAGAAAAATAAAAGTCGTAAAACCCCTGCGTATCCTACGATATCACCGGTTGAGCTTAGCTGTCAAAAGGGCAATTTGGTAGCTCTGTCAGGGGCTCTCGCAACACTGGCGAAGATGCGAACCCGAAGAGAGAACAGAGCATTGAAAGACCGCCGCTTGCGCACGTGTGTGCCTCCCTCAACTGTGCGTTCATGAGAGCGGTGGTAACGCACACACCTCCTCCTACTCCTCCGTTGCTAGTATGACAACAACAGAGGGAAAGAGCTAAAGAGAGACCATGCCAATGCCATGCGCCATAAGCTCATGGCTTTACCTCAGCAGCTGCATAGACGGTACAGCCACCAAGCGGCGGCGGTGCTAATGACCTACTAAGCAGTTTTCTATTGAAGTTTTCTGAGTAATTGATGCTTACAGTGTACGGTGTGTTTATAGCCGTTTGCCTTATGAATACACCTGGGATGGGGTTGGAGGCCGTACAATCTCATTAAAAACAAGCTGTTAACGAGCTATTGTCGATTTTTACATATTTCGTGTTTACTTTATACTTGTTTAAAAAAAGCTTTTACTGTTGCACCTAGTTTTTAACCATACTTTTTGAGCATTACACTATTCGAAATAGACATGGTCACGACTACCTCGGATAACCGAGCTTTCCGTGTATTTGAATTTGAAACAGGAAACAATGTGTGAGGAGCTGAAAATTTCCAAGGATTTCATAAAACGTTTGCATATTTTGTGTGAAAACTAGCGATTTGTATAAAACTGGGCTTGTGAGTAATTTTTATTAAATTTAGCCAATTTTTCCAAGCAGTCCCAAAGTACTTCCACACAACTTTTGAATAAAAACAGTACGAAATTCATAGCTTATGATGTTTTCAAATATTTTCATCTACAGTGTTCTATTAATTAATATGCTTCAGCAATTTCTTAGAAAAATGAGGACTAAAACCTATAATTTTTAATTATTTTTATAAAATTTTCGAATGCTGCATTTTCACTTGTAAAAAAGATTCCCTAAAATTACACATGTTCCAAAACACAGTGATGATCAGACCTGGTGGGCTTGCTGCTTGCATGAAGTTTTACGGAAATAGCTGATCACGGAAATAGCTTCCAAAAAGGTTTGTTCCATTTTTAATTAAACCTCCGAAGATGGACATCGGAGGTTGCATAACGATTTTCCGAGGTTATTTATTTGTTTATAAATAATAGGAACATTTTCAAATTATAAAAAAATAACTAAGACCCTAGCGAACAAAGAATTCCACACGGGGGAAAATTTAGCAATTATAACAAGTACAGTGTATTTTAAGAAAAAAACATTGTGTGCATTCGTTTAATCGTGTGAAACTTGACAAAATATATAAAATAATTACGGATATCTTAATTTGCTATATAATGGAAGTTGAACGCCCAATTAAGTTAAATATTTTCATCTAAAAGCAAACTAAAAATATATTCTTCTTATTAAACCAGTACATATATTCCAAAATAATGTTCTCCGTTTGTACTGTCATAAACAACAATTCATCAAAAATATATATGGAATTTCCTACTCTTATTTTATGCACACTCTCGGCCACAAAGCCTGAAATATTTATTATTTGGAACTTTAATAATATATAATAATAATAAATAACAAACTAACAATTAAGCCAATTTTTATTTAAATTTGTCTAAATGAAGTATTTCTGAAAAATCATCGATTTTATAGAAGATATCAAAATACAGGAAATCGAGCTAAACAAATACAGTTTCTTGCTATTTGGTAATCCAAATTGTACGAATGATTTTCGCTGAAAGAATTTCAGAATGATCCTCGCTGTAATAAACGTTAAAATATCCTTCAACATAATATTGGTGTAAAATCAATACACCTACGCAATAAAGACTATAAAACTAAGCGCATCGCTATCAAAAAAACGCGATGACGCTCACTTAAATATAACTAAAAAAATCTTCAAAAAAAAACGTCTTCCTGTTTCTTACGGAGTACCTTCATAAGCAAGCTGGCTCTCAGCTGACAAAGCCAAGAAAACGATAGAGGGAAAAAATCTTACCTTTCTGTTTCTTTGTTGAAACACTGCCTATCGCCATCTAGCGGCTGCCACCGTCAACAGAAGCAAAGTGCATTTAAATATAAATATAACCATGTGTTTGTTGTGCCTCCTGGTGAGAAATCCGTGTCAAAATATATGTATGCATGTATGTGTTTAGGAAATGTCCAGCGTTGCAACGGCAACCATTTAAAAGGTAACTTAATAGCAAACCAATTATGCAAGTCAAACAATGTTTACACTTTCCTAAGAAGTTCCCAATAATCTATTGCGCCAAACGTCTGCCTTATTTAATTCTCTAAAGCTCCATAGGTTTAACTTACACTCAACACGGAAAGCAATTTAAACTCCGACGCAAAAAACATAACAATTACACACTTTTTATTTTAAATGCTTTTGATTTTTTTCCAGTTTATTTTTATTTAATTTTTTTTTATAAAAAATAAGGCATTTTCAAATTATAAAAAATAACTTGGACTCTAGCGAACGACTAATTCTACTCCAGGGAAAATAAAGTTATTAATGATAATACGTATTTGAAACAAAAATGTTTTCAGTTATTTTTTGCATTGGCATCCCTTTTGCTCAATCTTAATCAACAATTTAATTGTTATCAACATTTTTCTGGAATTAAGCAAATATCAATTAGTTTTGCATAACCAGAGCTGCCCATTTTTGCTGGGTTCCTTTTTTATTCGAAGACTTAATTCGGCAATATATTTTTCTCTGCTTCAGTTATGATTTTGCTACTGTTTTGAGAACGGTAAAAGAAGCACAAAGACTTAATATCCGGTCAGTTTTCTTTGCACTGATTTCGTAAACAGGTGCCATTGGAGATGGTTTAAAATAATTGAGCCCTTAGATCTTCCAGCAGCTGCCTTAATCCATAAACTTTGTTTGGCATGCTTCATCTAAGCAGAGTGCGTCGCTGGTAATTTTATTTTGACAAATTCATCACTAAGAAGAGAAACTGAATTGATTTTTTCATGAGGTAATTGACAACATGTGATGCGAAAAATCTAAAAAAATCCCGTGAATTGCTTTCCGTAAAAAGGGCAAAATTATGCATACAATTTCTCCGAAATTGCGTGTAATTTTCAATATGCAAGCCACCCTGGTACAATTTTATTATTATCAGTAAACGAAACCTGCTCCTTATCTACATAACAGTTGCGAGCAAAATAAAGTGAGAAGTTGCTCGTTAATATATTAGTTCACGTACAAGAAAAACGTAATCTGCGAGCTTTGAGATATTGGAATTACGGATTATACACAACAACGGAGAATTATTTAAAATCACAGCAGTCGTGATCCCCAAATTATATCTTATTGCATATGCATGTGCCGAAATCCATGATGGCAGGTATGGAATCATGCTGTAATTTCGTAATGCAAAATGTCAGATACACGTATACGTTTACGTATGCGTCTTACGTTTTCCATAAAAAGTATTGCGATACAGAATTTTCAAGATATTCATTTAAACGTTTCTGGTTATTTGCCACATTTTGTGGAATAAAATAGACATGTAAAGCAGAGATAAAACAGGGTTCTCCAAGAATTAAAATTCCCAATTTCCTTGAACAAAGAAAATGCATTAAGAAAAAGGATAATACAAACTTGTATAAATACAAAAAAAATCCTATATGATCCAAGAAGGGGAATTCCTATTTCTATATATGCAAAGCTGATCGAGTGTGCCATCTTTTGTCTTCATTGCTAATTACTGAGTAATACATGCAACTAGCAATGGCATCTACTGGATTTAGTACTGTAAATTATTTGATTTTCCTTAACATTTTCATGCCATTAAAATGCTACAAAGTCATTAAAAATAAGGAATTTCAACATATGATTCAATCCTTTGATTCCAAAGGGCTCAATTGCTGAAAATCAGTACATTAAAAGAGAATTTCCTTTGAGGTGAATAAAAATTCACTAAAATGTTGTGTGACTCAATTCAAAGGCAAATAATTTCATGCATACAGTGTCAGTACCATGAACTTTCCATGCTGTCCATTGCCTGATTTTAATTGCATCACTTTCTATGACTTCTTATGCCAGCAGACATCTTAAGTTATGTGAAACCAAATGTAACACTGATACGGTGAATTTCCCTCACTCTTTCAAAAAATTTTACGCTACTCCCGGACTCATTTTTTCCATCCCAATTTCCCAGACAATTCCGGGTTTTCCAGGTCTGTATAATGTAGGCACAAGCTCAAAAATTGTCTACTGATCTAGAGCTTTAATCTCCGTCAGGTCGTTCCACATCAATGGTAATTACAAGGCGGATAGAATTTCATCGTGTTGATCATTTGCCATTTAAGTTTTTCTCCATTTCGTTTGCCATGAAAAAAACAAATAAACGCTGTTGCGAGACTGGAACCGATCAAATTCCATCGCATTCAGCGAACGAGGTTTTACAAATAATCACTCTTGGTCACGTGTAAAATGACGTCCCTATTAAGTCTCGAAAGACGTGAGGGAGTGCCTTGTTTTAGGGGTTGCTTTTGAGAAAATGCAGCTTTCACACTCCTTAAAACGAGCGGAAAATCGACGACCCAAAGCTGCTCACGATTACCAACTAAATTGGACCAAGTGCGTTCAACTCATGAAAAATGCATCCGTATATTAGTCACGAAATGGCAAAATTCAACCTATGTTTACGACTTTTATACGACGTGTAATGCGCGTAAAATATAAAAAAACTATAAACCCCGCCCAAGAGAATTACTCCGTTAGACACGAGTGGAGTAATATTTATGATGGGGTTTTACAGGCACATCAATGCGTCTTCCAGTCCGAAATCTAATTGGCAAATGCTTACTTATATAAGGCCGCCTTGGCTTCGACTCAAGAATTCCTAGTTACTTAATTATTGTTGTTATATCTGCAATTTATAGGCTGCGGGTCGATGTAATGGGTTATTCAACGTTTATGCCTTGTAATGGTAATGTTAGGCTAGCGTGATACAATTGGATGAGAAAAAAATGTGTAAAAAGCTGATAACGGACGTTGCATGAATCCTGGATCTGCTTGATTTTATAGATTATCTATAGCGTGTTAAAACCCTCATTTGCGAAATGGGAATGAGAATCGCATCGGAAGCATATTTCATTGCTCTATAAGGTACGCACAATACTGTGATTGTAATTTGAGCATTCGATAATGACTTTCCATCTCAGCGATAATGGAGGTGTGATTCCATGCATTATATATGTACAATGAAGGCACATATTATTAAACCCTGGGGTCTAGGTGCTGCTAGTTTCGCTTCCATTACTAAAAAGTACGACCGTATCAACGCGGGAGTAAAATTTATTGATTGCTAACAAGAAGTCGTCAATTTCATAAAATGTGCCGTATAATAAATTGGCCGGAAGTTGCCACTCACCTGTAGAACTGGTAGAACTTTGGTTCCAGCATATTAGCTGACTAGACAAAAATTAGATAATCCATTCCCTTTGAAAACTGCGCATCACAAACCCGTCATTGAATCTACAAACACAAACATTTAATTCTATTTGCTATAACTGTCCATGTATTAGTCCATATATGACAATATATTGACATCATACATAGTCAAATATTACTGCATATATGACCACATATCGAAAATGTGTTTATGATATTCGATTTTCTACAAAAGACAATACAATTTTAACTCTGTAGGGCTATACTATCTATGCATGTCCATAAGTGTAAATACACTTATGCCGACATATCCTGCATGATCAAACGTAAGAATGTGAGCTTAAAATCATATATGGATTTACGTATTTAGTTTTTCTATCCGGGTTATCTAAAGTGAGACAACGTTAGTTTAGTTTTGAGATTTTCTCTGTTAACATAATGGCAATTTTCGCAGTTGTATTTTGACTATACATATTTTTAAAAAGCCTTAATCTGAGGTGTACCTTTGAAAGTACATAAAACTTACAGTTATGGAATGAAACTATATTTTTAAAGTTTATTTCAAATGCCTCGAACTGTAGACGGCAAGGCCCAACAACCGAAGGCAACCATGCAATACACCAAACTACAGTGCAGTACGCTCGTTGTTTTGCGAGCAATAAAAAATCTCCGAGAAAGCATTTCCAAATTGGTGAAGGTAACTAAAGTGAGCTTTTGCGTTTCCCGAGATTCTCTACACGTCTGCTTTGGGAATTTTAGTTAGTTTAAAAACTAAGGCCTAAGAATCCCAATTACGCAAAAGCTATTTCGCGCCCCTATAATGGCTCATCACCAAACCACATATCACTTTAAAAGTTTTTCATTCCGTAATAATAGTCCTAAGTAATCCAAATACAGTAGAGGGGTGATAACCTCATCATACAAATAAATGATTTAATGAAATTAACACGTAAGCATGCAGATTAGGAAAAATTTAAATAAATAAAGTTTATAGAAACACTAATCCAAAAACGTCCAGGGCCCTATTATACAAAATTTAAAAAATATTTTCCACAAGTTACAAGTATATGGCCTTGTATAAGGTTTGTAACTATTTGAAATTTCGTACAAGTCTCATGTCAAGTGATGTACTTCATCAATGGTGAAATACCATTCTACAAGTCCATGTCAATACTATGCCTTCTAATACTGAATTTCGCTGCAAGTTACAAGCAAATTGCTATTACCAATACTTTAGTGGAACATACCACTTGTAATTTGATAAAATTTGCTTGTAACTTGTAAGGTATAAATGGATAAATAACATTATAGTGTAGTATTTTTGTTTGTGGAACACAACAACTTATACCTATCACTCCATACCTGTACAAGTCCATGACGTTTATGGAATAGGGCACAAGTTGTATATAGAGTAAAACCTGTAAAATTAGATGACAAAAAGAACAGGGTACATATTAAATGCATGCATAATTATCGAAAAAATATATAGGTCTATATGCTTGATTTCTTGAAATTTCTTTTTCTTGAAAGTCTTGATTTTTAATTTCAATATTAAAACACAAGTAAATAAATTCACTGCTAATCTAGATTTTATATTTCTTGGTCTTTCACAGTCACTCTTTAAATTTATGAATTCTTAACTGTTCGTTTTAAGATGAGCTATTAATCTATTTTCTTCCATTTGCGTATGGAGAATTGTTTATGTTTTGTGTATTTTTATATGCATAAAATTCGAATGCGTGAAGACTATGCAAGAGATAAGGGATGGGCCCTAAACCCTTGACGCTTTTTAAGCTCAGCTTCCTGCCATTGATTAGAAGCATAAAAAAATGAAGACGATGATTCGTTCCCCTTGTGTTTAAATGCTCTTTTTCCTTAATTAAACATGATGGTAATTCATTGATGAAAGGAGACTCGATCTGAAGAACGCCTTTTCGCAGCAGATAAAACTACAAGATGAAGTCATAAAGGGATTCTTAGGCGAGCAAATTAACAATTTAACACAAATCCAGTCTTAATGGCACTCATCAAAATATCCATTTCTCCATTGCATGAGTGTATGACGACAAACGTGCCAAATTGAAACCAAGACGTACATAAAAACCTCCGATTCAAGCCCCTAAAATGTGCACCCCTTTTGGGAACAATAATCATCGTCTCGAGATACATTTAAAAAATGGGTTTTGACTACCGCAATTAACATTTTTATCATTTGAGAATCAATCTTTCAGTGTAGTTTTAGCTCATAATTCACAAAGATTGAAATGCATAACTCCAAACTCAATTTGAATTTAAAATCAATCATTGTAGAAAATTGTTATAAAAATATAGAAAAGCCCAACAAACAGGGATTTTAAACTTAATGCGATCAGAGGGATTCTTAGGCGAGCACTCATCAAGCTGATCACCATGATCAGCATTTTATGTGGCACCACATTAGATCTAGAAGGTTCACGCTGTATGCATTAAGTAAATGGATAATTTTTAAATTGACCTATAGCTAAACATGTACTGCTTATGTATCCATGTATAACAACAAATAATATTTATATGGGTAGTGGGTAATTATCTGAAAGATACATAAAATAGCACAACCGATCAGTTTGAATTTGTCATTATCTAATCAAGAAAAGAAAAAACAACCAGTTACTTCATCAAATGAAACAAAATAAGGCTAATGTGAAAAAAAAAACATTTGTTCTACGTTTAGGGTACAGATACAAAGAAGGTTTTTTATTTCTGGAGAGATAGGGAAACCCATAGGAACAATGTTGCAAGCAGCTAGATGCTCGATTAACATTGTTCCTACATGTATGGGCTATCGTAGCTCTCCTAGGGCAGCTCTAGCATAAAAAATCTACAGTGTACCTGTACCCTTATGTTAATAAATTCC
>JAQIXS010003694.1:0-17300 GCA_034700785.1 Rossiulus vilnensis | reverse complement strand
TTATTGACTTTAGTACGCAATCAATGACTTTTCAAGGACTTTTGGCACTTGGTTTATTGACTTTAATACGCAATCAATGACTTTTCAAGGACTTTTGGCACTTGGTTTATTGACTTTAGTACGCAATCAATGACTTTTCAAGGACTTTTGGCACTTGGTTTATTGACTTTAATACGCAATCAACGACTTTTGGCACTTGGTTTATTGACTTTAATACGCAATCAATGACTTTTCAAGGACTTGAAATGACTTCTGGCATGCTTTTTGTCTGGGAGCATGCGCAGCTAGATGTTCTAATTATGAGATTGGACATTGAATGGATCGAAACGTTTGTTGTTCTACTGCACGATGTGGGGATGCAAAATCAATGACTTTCAAGCACCTGTGGACACCCTGGAGCAGGACTTGTGTGTGGCTGAGGTCGATGGCCGGCTGGACATCTCACTTCCTGTTGTCGAACTGTATTAGCATACAATTTAAGCGCCTGCCGCAGGGGGCCACTCACCCGTGCTAATTAGTATGCTGCTCGTTCCTCTTGAGCATTCCAAAAATTTCTCCCTGAGAACCTGGTGCTCAAGCGTCTGCGGAGGAACGACTGAAGTTTTGAACAGTTTTTTGTTTAATGTACTTGGTTTTCGATGTGACTGTTTTAAATGGCCACCGTTCCGTTCTCAAATGACGTCATTTCTTGCTGATTGTCATTTTTTTTTAATTCTTTGGCCTGTTTGGCACGTCATAGTGACGTCATATTGGTTTGGCTTTTTGATCAAAATGACGGCATGTTTTACTATGATTTGTTAGTCATGCATTCGGGTTTCACGTACAGCTCAAAGATGACGTCATTATATCTGAATGGTACGTAATGGCGTGTGCGGCTGGGCATTTAAGGGACGGTATGACGTCAGTGTTGTAGGTTTTCTCGCTCAATGATGACGTCATCGAATGTCGACTAATCTGGGACGGTGTTTTGCGTTGAAATTTGACGTCATTTTGGCTTTGAATTCGACGTCATGTCGGATTGAAATTTGATGCCGTTTTGCATTTAAACATTTGACATAATTTTGGATTTAAATTTTACGTTATTTCGGATTGAAATTTGACGTCATTTCGGCTTTAAATTCGACGTCATTTTAGTGATGGTTGGTGTCATATGGTATTGAAATTTGACTTCACTTTGGATTGAAGTTTGACGTCATTTTGGATTGCCATTTGTCGTCATCTTCGAATGAAATTTACGTGATTTAGAATTGACACGTAATGCCATTTTCTGCATGCATATGTGACGTCATTTTGGTCTGTGATTTGCTAACGTTTTGCATTGAAATTCGACGTCATTTCGGCTTTAAATTAGACGTCATGTCAAATCGAAAGGTTGATGTCGGGTAGTATTGAAATTTGACGTCATTTTGGATTGACATTTGGTTCATTTTTTTCTATTCAAATGTGACGTAATTTTCGTTTGCGATTCGCTGGGATTGCGATTTGACGTCATTTCGGCTTTAAATTAAGACGTCACGTGGGATTGAAATTAGATGGCATGTGCATGTAGTATTGAAATTTGACGTCGTTTTGGATCAAATTTGACGTCATTTTGGACTGAAATTCGATGCCATTTTTTCCCATTCAAATGTGACGTCATTTTCGTTGGCGATTCGCTGCCGTATTTCATAGAAATTTCACGTCATTTCAGCTTTAAATTAGACGTTGTTATAGATTAAATTTCACGTCATTTTGGATTAAATTTCACGTAATTTTGGACTGAAATTCGATGCCATTTTTTCCCATTCCAATGTGACGTCATTTTCGTTGGCGATTCGCTGCCGTTTTTCATAGAAATTAGACGTCATTTTGGATTAAATTTCACGTCATTTTGGATTAAATTTCACGTCATTTTGGATTAAATTTCACGTCATTTTGGACTGAAATTTGACTCCATTTTTTCCCATTCTAATGTGACGTCATTTTGGTTTGCGATTCGCTGCCGTTTTGCCTTTGAAATTTGACGTCATTTCAGCTTTAAATCAGACGTCGTTTTAGATTAAATTTCACGTCATTTTGGACTGAAATTCGACGCCATTTTTTCTCATTCTAATGTGACGTCATTTTCGTTGGCGATGCGCTGCCGTTTTGCCCTTGAAATTTGACGTCATGTCGGATTCGGATGGACATTTGGTGGCGTTTTCTAGTCGAGGTCGACGTCATTGTGGCTTGAAAAATGGCGTCATTTTGGGCTGAAGCCTGATGTCGTTTGCGCCCAAAGAGGGCTGGAAATATGACGTCATATTTTGTGCTAGTTTTTCTTGGTCAAGAGGGCATGTTTCTTTGTCCAAACACATGCAAGTGAAAGCAAGTACCTGAGAGTTGGACAGCCCCAGGAGCTTTCAGCTTGATGAGTAGGCCTGGCCCTCACCTCTGACCCCCACCTGCCCAATTACTGTTGACCAGCCCCGGTTCCTGGTACGGAGGCAATTACTGGCCGTAACCCTTTTCTTCCAAGAACTCGAAGATGACCCCGGGTGGAGGACCCCTGCAGAAAACTTGTCTGGATTGGCCACCGACTGGCGCCAGACTGGGACAGTTTGCCAAATATGTGGCGATCGAAGCCCGATTTTGCGAAAAAATGTTCAACTTTTTTTTTGGACGTTTCGTTTTCTGAAATGTTTTCACCTGGTCAGGTCAGCGAAATTGAGTTTTTTTAAATTTTTTAAAAATTTATTCGGAGGAATTTGTGGGGGGATTTCGAAACTGGTTTTTGGGAAATTTTTTTAATGAATCGGAATGAATTTCATTTAATGGCTGGGCCAGAAATAATGAGAGATGGTATCTCTCTGCTCCTGACGTCCAATTTAAAGAGGTTTTTTTTCGATTGTTTGTTTTATTATTATTATTGTTGGTTTTTTTTTTTTTGAGAAAGATAAATTCGGGCTCTTGAAGTATTTTCCGAGATTGCGTCCGAATAGCAATCGCAATAAATTCTTCTTTATGATTGGAATTTGACGTTTTTTGATATTTTTTTTACCGAATGTTTTATCTTTGATGGTGTTTTTTTTGGTGAATCGGTTTCATCTGGCGTTTTAAATTAGGGCTGTCCATGTTGAGGGTTTGTCGAGTTTTATTTTCCGAAAATTTCAGTGTTTTGATCTTATTTTTGTACATTTTGTTTTCAAAACATTGATTTTATGATCAGAAATAGAAGTTCTGCTAAAAACCAGTAAAATAAATGACCGAAATTGTATCAACACGAAGGTTTGTTATCTAACGTTATTTTATTTTCTTTTTTTTGCAAATATTTTATCTTTCTCTGGCCGTTTTTGATAAATTGTTTTCGTATGAATGGTTAAATATTGCTGTCGTTATTGAGGTTTTTTTTAAAAAAAAAAATTCGAATATTTTGTTGTTCTGCAATGTTTTAATCTATTTTTTTGTTTTCGAAACATTAACTTGCCGATTGAGGTTAATCGGAAATAGAAGTTCTGCTAAAAACAAGCAAAATAATTTATGGAAATTGTATCAACACGAAGGTTTATTTATCTAACGATTTTTACTTTATTTTTTGCAAATATTTTATCTTTCTAGCTATCTTTCATAGATCGTTTTCATCTAACATTTTCTGAATATTATTATCTTTATTGAGGTTTTATTGACGTATTATTGGCTTTCATTTTTAATGTTTAATATTATTTAAAAATTATCGTCGTAATTTTTTTTACATTTTATTGTTTTCTAAAAAAATAATTTATTGATTAAGGTTAACCAGAGAGTGAAGTTCTCCCAAAATTCAGCATGTTTTCATCTGACATTTTCTTGTTTTTGTTGAATATTTTTTATCTTTGAAGGTTATTTTTTTCATAAATTGTTTTTGTCTTGTTGTTTATGTTTGGTGGAAGACTTGAAATTTAACGATATAATTAACGATAAAATATATAATATATGACGATATGATAATAAAAATAAATTTTCTCAAGGAATACCTTTTGATTTATTTAACGCTCGATTTTATGTTTATGTATTTAATTTTTTCCAAAAAATTAACTTCGTGATTTTTAAGGTGCTTTTCTCCCAAACATTCAACTGCTTCTGACGTTGTGACATATGACGCCTGTTGTGTTTCTGATGAGATCTTACCAATTGTCTTCGTTATAAACAGCCTTCTGTCTGATTGGCATATTCCTATTTTGGCTTCGATTTACATCATTTATTGCAAAATTGTTGTTGCAAATTCTGAAAAACTTGAATCGTTATCTTGATAAGGCCATATTCTTCACAATATTTTCTGGAAATCCTCCTTCGGTGGCAACGCTACATTATTTTGGACACCGGAGTGTTACAGACGGACAGACAGACAGATCTGGCCTTTTATAGTCTTGATTTCACTTAAATGCCAATGATGTTAATTCCTTAACATTTTAATTTTTTCCTAAAAAGAATACCATTTTTTTCTGTCCAAAGGTACAAAGATGGCGAAGACCACATCGGCGAGCACCGAGACGATGAGAAGGAGCTGTGCAAGTCCACCCCGATCGCATCCGTGTCCCTCGGTCAGCCGAGGGACTTCGTACTCCGGCACGCGGACAGCCGCGGCAAGGCATCCAGCCGCCGGCATGCCCCCGTCACCGTCCTCCTGGAGCACGGCAGCCTCCTGCTGATGAACCATCCAACAAACTCCTTCTGGTACCACGCGCTGCCGGTGCGCAAGCGGTGCCAGCATCCCCGCATCAACCTGACCTTCCGGAAGCTTCTGCCGCAGAAGGCCGCATGCGCTCGAAACCTTATGTCCTGACCAACAATCTCTTTATCTGGCGTTTTATTGAACATCGCATCGCTTACAAGCTCTCGACAACAAATCCAACCACCCCCATGTCCCGAAGACCCACCACAACCACATGTACCCCAATCAGACTGCGCGGTCTTGCCGCTGCCGATAAAACCAGTCCCCGACACTCCGCCAGGGGGTGTCCTGATGCCTCTGGAGATCCAGAAGTTGGCCGTTATCCGTATCGGAGTGATTTTGCAGTCTCAAAGACTCCGCGGAAGTGCTGGTCTATGGAGTTCCGGAGATTTGCTAGCAACCTTATCAGAATGATTTCACTATCCCAAGAAGTTGGTAGTGCCGGTTTCTGGTGTTCTTGATTCTGCCATCAACCGTATTGGAACGATTTCAACGTCCCAAAGACTTGATGGAAGTCTGCCGATGCGGAACCTTGGTACGCGAGCACAGGTTTTTGAGCAATTTTGACCAATGCCCTTGCTTCTAAATGTTCTTCCTGGCATTGCTGGTTGGCAAGCTTTGTCCACCAAAGTTTTGAAGCTGAAGCACTTGTCAATCGCAGCCACCGTGGGCACTCGGGTTGCTAAAACATTAGAACTTGTCTCGCAAGAACACATCTCATGTATCACCGGTGATATGAACCAAATACTTCAAAGTTCATCGAAGAAGGGACTTCTTCCAATTGTCCTTGAGTTGTTGGCATAGTCTCATATGCTGATCATTGACCAGCTGGCCCAGCAGTGTCCACTGGGGCATCAGATCTGCCCTGCATTCTGAGTGTCATCGTACCAACGGTAGCGCGCAAGAATCTATGGAGTTCTCCTTATTTCATCAGTCGGCTCTCAAGTAGCGGCCGCATCAGAGTTTCATCGCACAAATCAAGCCCGGAATGCTTGGAGCCTCCTCAGAAGCACTTGATCCTGTAGCACTCCACACCGCCGCTGGTGCACTTGCACTCCTTGCACGGCCCGCTCAGGACACCGATCTTGCTTCCGACTTGGTACACCCTCCCGTAAATGTTGCAGCCTGCAAGAAACAGATGATCGGTTAAGCGCAAAGCAAGCTGAAACATGATGACACTAGGTGTGGCAACAGTAAACTGACTTGGACTGGTCTTCTGGAAACGATTTAGTTGCTCAGAAAGCCGTACTTACTCGAGACCTTCAGCATGGGCCACAAACCACCTTCGGCTTCTGGGGCTTGCTGAACTTCCGGAAGTCCGGCGGAAGTGCCTTCGGTCGGCGGACTCGCCTCAGTGGTGCGTCTGAAGACTGGCCTCATCGATGTGGAAACTGTCGTGCTGCTGGCTGGCTGGACATCAGGTTCCTCGCCAAGGCCGGTCTGGTCAATGTCTGAGAATTCTGGATTCTCTTCCGGCATCTTGGCTTCCACGACTGCCTCTTCTGCAGTTGGACCTTCTGCGTTATCAGCACCGAAGATGCTCTCCAGGAACCCGTCGAAGTCTCCCACACTCTCGGTGGTGGAACCACGCTCCGGCACCCCGACCGGATCTGGATGTGGTTCCGGGGTTCTGGGTGCAGCAGTCTGCTCCGGCACCGCCTCGTGTTCCTCATCGGGCAGAGAGTCTCCGGGACCATGGACTTCACCCTCGGATGGGATCTCAGCATGGGACTTGGTGTCATCGAAGGCCGGCACGGCGACTTCACCCGCGGAAGGAATCTCTGCGTGGGACTTGGTGTCATCGAAGGCCGGCACCGGGACTTCACCAGCGGAAGGAATCTCTGCGTGGGACTTGGTGTCGTCGAAGACCGGTGCGGGATGCTCGTGAGGGACCATTGGCCGCTCGATGGGCACGAAGCCGCCATGGATCGTGATTCCGGAGCGCAGAGGTAAGCCGGATTCTCCGTCTTGTATCATACCGGTTTCATCTGAAAGAGTTTCAAAATCATTAGGTTGCTTTTTCAGGGTGGCGAACATATATAGTGCAAATAAATCATTCCATAAATAGTTTTTTTTGCTAAATTTCCACATTTTCCAAAGGAGCAGTTCTGGTGGCTCTTAGAATAAGGTGTTCTGATCAATTTGTTCTGTGTCATGGTATTTTATTTTAGTACACCTGTTGATTTGTGAAGAAAAAATCATATTACTGCAGAGAAAAGCAGGGCAGCATGAGCTGGGCATCACTTTCTCGATGCATCCGGGCGGCCGCGGTGGGCAGGACACGTGCTGGCACTGGATTTCGCCCCGGTTGCAGCGGCACTGCGCGCAGAAGTCGGAAGTGGGGATCCGCTCGCCATCTTGGAACACCTCGCCCTCCTCCACGCAGTAGTCAGGCGTCTGCTGGAAGTTCGAGGCAGACTGGATGTTGAACATGCCTTGGTCGTCGTTCTTGTTGGTGCGGGAGGACTGGGTCCGGGCGGTCACCTCTTGCGGAATGTCTGTTGCGGGGTGCTCCGGAAGCAGGCCACCATTGTCCACAACCGAGTGCGCTGAAACTGGTATGGAGGGCGTGGATTCTGACTGATGTGGGGTGGATGATGGGACCGTTCTTGCTTCGGTGGCCTCTGCTGGCGGAAGATGGGTTGCCGCTTCTGTGGTGCTGTCCTGAGAGCCGGTGGAGGCTTCCGTGGCCACCGAAGAGGTGGATATCCTCGTGGTTACATCTAGGGCTGGTGCTAGCTCTTCACCCTCTGGAATACGGTGGATGAAACAACAGTTTGAGGTTTAAAACATGAGGTTTTTTAAAAGTATAATAGCAGTTTGAAGTGGTTGTCTTGTCAACAAGCATGACAGGTTATTGGTCAGACAGTGCTTAGCCTTTTGGAATCCAGTAACAAGAAGAGTTTGAGGTTTTAGACGTAAGTAAATTGGAAGTTTAAGTGGAGGTCTTATCGACAAGGGTTTCATAACTTTCATTGGTCAGACAAGATTGAAATACTTACCCGGAGAGATGGGTACTGCCTCACCGACAGAACCGATTTCGTCATGCCCAGCGGCATCTTCCACTTGGAACGTGGAGGTTGCGCTTACGCGCACTGCCATCGAGCCGACATCTTGCGCTATCGGAGTTCTTGTAATGGGCTCTAGTTCCTCCTTTGCTTCTACGGCTTCCTTGTCCTCATTTCTGGGAGCCAAGTTGGGCTTCACCGGATCCTTGTGCAGCTCATCCGTGATAGCATCCTCCGGAAGGAAGGGAATCACTCTGACATCCTCCGGAGCCAGCGCGCTCTCCTCCGTGGACTCGTTCTCGATCCCACTGGACTTTCTCGGTGTGGGCAGTGCCTGTCCTGTCCTCTCATCGGTGGTTGGCCGCCCGCGTCTGCTCAGCGGAAGCACATTCTCGAACACGATACTTCCTTTCGACACCAGCCCTACAAAGGCGTTGGGGTCTGGAGTGGTGATGACTTCTGAGGCCACAAATGGATTCCGGAAAACTTCCGGTGCATGCTCTCCGGAATCATGATGGTGATCGCTTGGTAAATCTTGAGTGTCGGTGGGTATCGAGTCACTGCTTGAATGCTGATGGTGTGGGTTTCCAATATCTGAAGTCTCAAGCGAGTGATGCCCAGAGCTTTGAGCGTCCTTGCGAAGGAATCCAGCTTCTGGAAATTCAGGCTTCTCTTCTGCTTTCTTGTCATGGACTGCAGGTACGCGTTGTCGGTCGTCTTGTATCGGCCCGGTATGATGACTTACCAAACCAGATTGTTCGTGATCACCGTCTGAACCTCCGGCATTATTCTCAGCATTCCCGCTACCTTGAGGATTCAAGCCGGCATTGGCAATGGCCTGCGAGAAGAAGTTGCTCAAGGTGCTGAAGAAATTGGTCGCATGATCTCCAGGATTGTTCCTGACTGTCGTAGAGGCATGCTCGGTAGTGCTTGTCTCTACCGGCTGGACTTCATCTTCGAAATAGGACCACGTCTCGTTAATGGCACTCGCGTCGTCCCGGGGTGCCTCCGTCTCTGCAGCTTCCAGTGATGCCTCGGTGCTGGCTATGCCACGTATCGCTTTTGTGGTGAAGGCTGCTTTTGTCGTGTGATCTGTGATCAAGGTCTCTGGCGAGGTCACTGTTGCAGTCCGGGTTTCAACGGTGGCTGATGTGGTTGCATATTCTGTGATGGCTTCTGCAATCCGTACCTCGGCATCGGCTTCTCCGAAGAATGGTTCATCGACCGAAAAACTTGCCGGTGCCTCGGTTTCTTCGTGGGGCAGCATTTCAATGGAGTGTATGGTACTTGTGGTTGTTGTGGCTGTGATGGTGCTAGATGCTGAAGATTCTGTGGTCTGTGGCACAACATCCGATAACTCAAATTGTGGACTGCCGTATTCCAGCTGGTGATCTGGCTTGTCCTCATCATCCTGCCAGACTGATATGGACCCGGGCTCGTGCCCCAAGTGGGTGGGTTCTAGCAACAAATCCGTGTGTTCAGAGTCGTGTGTGATGTTGATGTCATCAGCACCGAGCTTAGAGTCCGCGGCGCTGACCTCTCCGCTATCTTCAACCTCATGCCGGTTGGCTCCTGTTTCAAAGTCATCCGCGCTGAAGTAGGACTTCTCGTCATCGTCTGCTGCCACCGCATGTGAGAACACGTCGTCGATGTCCGAATGTCCTTCAACGCCCTCAAAAGGCGGATGGTCTTCGGCATTGACAGGGTTCTTGTAGGAATCATCATTTTCATGTGCGAAATGGTTGCCTTCATCTTGATCATGGCTTTCCCACTGGGCATTACTTTGAGTGGTAGGTGCCACTGTTGGATGCCCGATGAAGTCTGCCGGTGCAAGCTGGTGGGCATCGACTGCACCTGCCACCGATGATTCAACCTTGTCATCACCAAAGAATTCTGGATGTGTCTCATTCTCATGGTCAATCTCATCAACAACTTTTAAGAAAGGTGTGGTGAGTTCAATGTCCGTGTGACTTTCTGTGGTTGTGGCTCTCTGGATGCCTTCTTCAGGCAACGGAGTGATATCATCAGAGATCTTGTGGCCATCATGCAATGTCACCGGTAAGCTTGTCGATGCAGCAGCATCAGCATGAAGGGAATGAGAAAGGTCCACCAGAGGTATGAACATCTGATGAAGATCATTCATGATGCTCTCATTCGACTGCGTGCTATTCTGCGCTGCTCCAGGGAGCTTGTGGAAGGAGTCGCGATGGACGTCACCGCTGATTTGCGATGCCCACGAGGAGTTGAAGAGACCTCCTATCTGGGCAAGCAGCTCATTGGGAAGCCCTGGGTGAGAATCACTGGAGTCATCATAGTCATTGCTTGGCAGTGACCAATTCGGTGCTGAGGTTTGGTTGCTGCGATGATCGGAAGTGGCATTACCGCTAGCATCTTCAGAGGCAAAATGAGGGACAGTGCGATTCAGCTGACTATTTGATAAGCCGGCCTGAGCCTGCCGGACTATTTCCGCAATCTTGGCCTCCACTTCCGATGGCAGGCTTCCTGACAACAGCTCCTCGTCCGTTTTGTTATGGAGGCTGTCAAAGTAGGAGGGATGTGGATGAGTGAGGGCGTAGGTCTTTGACAGGTTCAGGATCATCTCTAGGGTGTCATCTAGGTCCTCTTCGATGGTGCTTGTCTCGAAGGTCGACTGATCGTTGGGGTGATCAGTGTCTGTGATGTTGTGCAGAGCAATGTCTGTGTTATTGGGCTGATCATTGTCTGTGTCTACGTTGTTGGCATGGTAGTGAAGCTCATTTAGAGTACTTGTCGTTGTTATTTCAGCTTGATCCCCTCGTTGCGGTGTTGATACACTCGGTTCAAACGTAGTGTCTGCATTTTTTTCTGTTGCAAGTGGCAGGTCTTCCGTGGCTGAACCACCTGCAGTCTGTAGTGTTTCGTTGCCAAGAGGTCCTGGTGATATCGGCTTTGAAGAACTGGTCTGATGCTCAGCAATGCTATCTTCTTGGATTTCTGCAATATCTGTCGTAATCTGTGCGAAAGCTTCTTCGGTGGTGCCAGGTGCAAGGTTGGTTAAATCTGTGGGAAGTATGTCTGTCTTCACTGTAGAAGCATCTAAACTAGACGTGTTTTGTTTTTTGTCTTCCACAATCGTCTTGAGCGTTGCAACCAGAGATTCTGGTGTCGAGGATACTTGCAGTTCCTCCTCTACGGTGCTCTCGGTGGCCTCACCATCAGGTCTTGTAACATCTATTGTTTCATTGTCAGGATCTCTGCCATAAACCTGGTTGAGTTGCATTGATGAGATGTCGATTACGTTGCAGTTATCAGCGCCTTTACAGATAGAGCTTTCGTTTCCAGAATTGCTCAAGGTGCTACCAATGTCTTTCGAGGTTGTTTCTTCAAAAGATCCAGTTTCATTGGCTTTCATGTCAGGACCAACATCAGGAAGGGATGAATTTGTCTGACCTTTGGTTGCTTCAGCTTTGGTGTCATTTTGGCCAATGTAAACATCGGCTTTTTCCAGGCTGATGTTCTGTTGGCTGCTGTTTTCTGTAATGGTTCTGTTTTCAGTGATTTTGCTGTCGTTGCTTACTGCTGCCTGGTTTCCATCAACTGTGTGATTTTTCAACAAGATACCCGATAGTTCCTGTGACTGGTTGTCAACATCATGGACGCTAGTAACAACTTGGCTTTCTCCAACCGGTATTGAATCGTTTGATCGCGTAACTTCCGGCGCTGATGATTGGACAATGCTGTCGGGGCTTTTGCTGTCATTGCTTACTTCTGTCTGGTTTCCATCAACTGTGTGGTTTTTGAACAAGATACCCGATAGTTCCTGTGACTGGTTGTCA
Organism: Rossiulus vilnensis; assembly: GCA_034700785.1. Classification (NCBI taxonomy): domain Eukaryota; kingdom Metazoa; phylum Arthropoda; class Diplopoda; order Julida; family Julidae; genus Rossiulus; species Rossiulus vilnensis. Next base: position 5,808 of record JAQIXS010003694.1, on the reverse strand, counting down.
ACATCATGGACTCCAGTAACAACTTGGCTTTCTCCAACCGGTATTGAATCATTTGATCGTGTAACTTCCGGCTCTGGTAAATGGACAATGCTGTCTTGGCTTTTGGTAGTGGGACTGACAGTAGTTATCTCCTTGTTGAAGTTCAGATATGAAATGGTGTTAAACTGCACCTCACCGGGATACTCGCCCACAAGATCTTCCAGTAGCACATTAAAGCCTTCAGGAAGATTGGGATTGATCAACTCTGATTCCTCTGCGGTCTGCGCAGTGGTGCTGCTGCCATTGTCCTCTTTCTTCAGCAAGGAGCTGACAATTGATGAAAATGATCCAAGCAGGGGATTGGTGCCCTTGGATGGTGCCGGACTTGGTTTGAATACCAGTGTCTCATTGGACGCTTGTGCAACATATGGATCCTGAAGCTGGTCTGGTTCCGCGGTGACATTGCGATCTTTGGATGTAGTCTTGACGGTAGTGAATTTCTGGCTGCCATCCAAGGAAAGTTGCACGCTAAGTAGGCTTTCATCCTCCAAACTGGAGTTGCTTTTCACAGCTTGCCTGTAGATTGCTTCATCCGCATGATCTGCGGTGCCGTTGGATTCCTCGGCATCTTTGGGCGGTGACAATGTGACATTATCGGTTGTGCGAAGAGGAGTTTTATACTTCAAGTCAAGATGTGTGGTGCCATTTTGTGACTCCGTTACATTCTCGAGGATTGTTAAGTGTTCATCAGTGGTGGAATCATTACCGCTAGAGGTCCCGATGCCTTCTGTCACAGTGTCTTTCGCATTGCCTTTTTTGGTATTTTCTTTAAAACTTGTTGCAAAGCTGTCCTTCTGCTTGTCATCTTTTAAACCCTCCACAAAAGCGATTTCTGTGGTGCCATCGCTTTGTACGTCTTCTGAAGTTCCATTGTTTAAGTCTTGCTGATGTGCATCTTGACTGACATTCACACTAGAATTGCTGCCTTCATGAATGCCACCAAAAAGGGCATTAGATACAGCAATGCTGTCGCTTTCTGTTGTGTTCTCCGCATCATCTGTCCTCTTGACAACACTGTTATTGCTTATCGGATCAATCAAATTGGCATCTTCCAAGGTTGTGTTCACTGATGATGAATCCAAGTGTTCTGTTGTGTTTTCTAGTTCTGCACTTTCTGTGGTCCAATTGTCAATGTCTAACCTTTCTTCCAAAATGTCGTTGGTGTCATTCGCGCGACTCGTGTCAGAGGCAGGAATGGATGTGCCATTGCCTGAAGAGTTGGGCTCAAATGTTGTCTCCACTAGATTTTCTGAACTGTCAGTAGCATTTGTGTCATCGCTTGGAGTGACATCCGGCAGACTTCCAAAACCTTCCGGAGCATTCTTGAAGGCAGGCTCTTCAGTGGAGCTAGATTCACCTTCATTGAGGGTTTCATTGACAGCAAGATGAACCGAGTAAGTGTTATCTGCTGAAGAGTTCAGAGGTTGAGAAGCCGCAGACCGGGTATCGGTCAGATTCACTTTCTCAGCAGAGTATGTCCGCTCTTCTGCAATGTCTTCGGTGGCATTGGACACTACCGGTGATGGGCTGGAGGACTCTTCTGCCTCTTCTTTGGAGCTGGAAGTAACCTCAGCATTCTGCCTAGCACTGCTTTCAGAATCCAAAGTGTCATTATCGCCACTTCCAATGGTGGTCTCCACGGTATCGGCAATGTCTGTTGATTCTGGAGCGGTATTGGAACTCTCCGGCACCACCGATGATGCATCCTCCGTGGTAACTTCTGCTTCCAGAATGTTCCGATCGTTGTCGCGTGTGGCGATCGTGTCGTTCCTGGCATCTGGGTCGCTTGCCAGCAGCTCGTCCACAGAGGTCCTCGACTCGGGCGCAGCTTCTGGGAACCCGGAGTCGGTGGTGCTAATAAGGTCATCAAAATAGGAGGTTATTGATGATAGCGCAGGGATTGCCTCTGTGGTGCTGGATTCCTGCTCTGGAGACGCTTGCGTTGTCGATGGAGTTTCTACAGGAAACACAGAACGGTTAAGCGGAATCGGATAAGACATGCATGCAAGGTTCCCACATGTGCTCCGGTTGCTGCACTCACTGCAGTTATATCCGGTTGGGCAGCATTTTCCTGGTTGGATGATGGGCTGGCAGCCTTCCTGGTTTAGGGCACACGTTGTCGTGCTGCACCGCACCGCACCCTTGACGCAGAAGCAATTCTGGCAGACGTCATCGCTGAAGACCACCTCACCCTCCCTGTGGGTGGTGCCATTGACATGGCAGTCTGGAATTTGAGAAATGCAATTGAAGAAAGATGACAGAATTTATGTATCTGTGGCAGAAATGTTTCCAAAAACATGTCCAGTTTTTTCCATATTTAACATGACAGTAGTATCATTTACAATACATTACACTATTGTAACGTTTAATATCAAAATTTGAAATAGTCCTTAGGCGTGGTCAGTTACTTGCCTTGTCGCTTGCGGACTTGGACACTGGCAGCAGTCGTGGTCGAGGTTGTTGAGAAGTCAGAAATTCTCTTGGCTGAAGTTATCAGAAGTTATTAAAGTTATCAGAGGTTACCAAATGTTATCATTGCCACAGGTGGAATTACACCGGTGTTGGTTCTGCGAACCGTGGCAATGGACATGCCGGTACTCACCGCAAGCGTAAGCCGTAGGACAACACGAAAAGGCGTGCCGGTAAATCGGTTTGCACTCGTCTATTTGGAGGTGGCACTGGGGCCTGATGCACCTCTGGTGACCTTTGATGCAGTAGCAGTATTCGCAGAATGCCGATGATGGCATGGCTGATCCTGCCGCGTATGTTGAACCGTTGAGCTGGCAGCCTGGTAAGACAAAAAGGATGTCAGGTTATGGCCATGGCAATGTTTTAAGGCCTTTCTGGCAATTGGACATTCTGGAAACTTCTGGTAATGGACTTTAGGTAATTAGATTTTTTAAAAATCCTCAGAAAATATATATAAGTGTTAATCAAACATTACATTATCAAGAATTCATTTAAAATAAAAAGATTGCCAGTTTTAATTTCGAAAATTTGATTGTTTTTGGAGATGTCTTAAAAACAAGTATGCTAAGCAGAATTATTGTGAAAAAATCGTTGTTAATTTTAATATAGAAAAATTACATATTTTTTTGTAAATATTAGAAAAAATAAGGTATTTTTCGAATATATCTTCAAAATAATTGATATTGATCAGTATTTTTGTAAACACTACTGCTGTTAATTATAAATTAGAAAAAAACTGAATACTTAATGGGAATACATGCATCTTCAGAAATGTTATATAGTATACTTTTTTTAAATATCTTTAAAAAAAATCATATTAGACAGTATGTTAAATGTTGAAAAAAAATTGGATGTTTCATGGAAATATATTCAAAAAAATTAATATGAAACAGTATTTTTGCAAATAATACTATTGTTACTTTTAATTTAGACAAATTGAATATTTGTTGGAAATGTCTTCAGAAAAGATATTTTAAGAAATTCTTATCCGACAGTATTATTGAAAATATGCAATAAACAAGCAATAAAATACTGGTCGGAAATAAGGGTATCATGAAAGCCAAATCTGGTCATCAGAAAACGCAACGCCATTCATCAACCAGTTTCAAACCAAACACAGAATGAGAACTTATTTCGGAATCTATTGGCCTACCCATGTTTGATTGCTTAATGCTTTTTGGAAGCCATGCCCTGACATCCCACCCGTGGCCCTATTCAAAGCGTCTTAATTGCACAGGATCACTTTTAGACTTTGAACAGTGGACATTGTTCCTGAAACCTCTGGGAAAACGTTGACCCAGGTTCTTCAATGGTTTCACCAGCAGCCAACAGGTGCATTGAGATGAAAGACATTGACCATCCATCCCTCCCATGCAGAGCAACCCCCTGACAGCCAATTGTGCATCAGAACCTCCTCTTGATTTCTTCCAATAGTTACCGGCTTTGGCAGCATTGTCCTCGACTGTGAATTCGGTTGGTGAAGGGGTTGTGTCCTCCTGGGGCAGGTCTTGCAGCCTCGGAGATGGGGTGGTGACATCAGCACTTTGCGTGAGGTTTTTCACACCTAGAAGAGAGCAAATAGTTCAGATGCTTTGTGAAAAGGTGCCATTGACTCTTGATAGTTGCCACTGGTTTCTGGGGATTTTTCTTGCATTGTTCCAGGAGCATCTGGAGAAAGTTGACCTTGAGGTGAAAGTCCCAGGGCATCTGTCTGAGCAATGCATGGCGTTTGATGGTGACCTCTCATTGCTCAGACAGACTCTGGAAATATTCACCACACATTTGACTGATGAGAGTAGGGAAATGAGTGGAATTGGGGTTTTGAAGCTTGGCCTTCCAATTTTGGATTGTCATCAGTTTGATTGCACTTCCAGAAGATTGTTGGTGGGTTTTAAATTCAATTTTGTAATGACTGTTGACGCCAGGGCATTGAGTTGAATTGAATTGGCAAAACAGATGTGGTTGCTACATTATACGGTCCTAAGTGAACCAAGTTCTATGTTAAGCAACACACCCCATGTCATTATGGAATGGCACATCAATGAACATGCAGTGTTTTGGGATTGTCATATCAGTTGCTACATTTTAGAATGGTCATAAAGAAACACATAGTAATGGCCTTAAGGACACACACAAGTAAGATTATATCAGTGAAATTGCAATATTTTAGAATGCCCATATCAGTCCATGTCAGCCCAAGTGATGTCCATGCCAGTCAATTAATATTGTAATGACTTCATCAGTATGTCAGCCCATGTATAGTCCATATCAGCTACTGTCAAGTCATGTAATGCTTTGGAATGTTCAGATCAGTTAACTTGCTGAGTTTTAGAATAGTTCTATCAGTAAACTTGCAATGTCTTGTACATTAATTCTCAAATCTGTCCGTGTAATGCCCATATCAGCCTATGTCAGTTACTGTCAACTTATGTAATGCCCAAGTTAGGCCATATGGCATAGTCCATGACAGCCATTGAAACGCAGTCCATGCATTGCCCATATCAATTCAACTCAGTACCCTACAGTCAGCAACTAAATGCCATCTGAGCAATGCATGACGTCTGATGGCCATATCTCAGTCAATTAAGCAGCACAGTTTATTTACCGTGTCCACAATATCAGTCTTTACAGCAACAATTCTTGAGTAGGCATACTAATATTCCAAATGGCTCGCTGTACGAGTGGCACTTACCACAAACTAGCTCTGCACAGCACTGGCCTTCGCTCTTCGTCACTTCGCAGTCCGAGTCCTGCGGTGCCACCAGATTGTGGCACACCCTCAGAAAGCACACCAGCACCCCTTTGTTGCACGTGCAGTTCAGGCAGGGCTCCTCCGTCTCGATGGACGTGCCATGGGGGTAATACTGCGTTTGGTAGAAGCACTCTGGAAAGAACAAGCAGTGATGTCAGATCTGGATCCACTTTCCGTCAAACTCTACCGTTGGACTTTTCATTTTTTTGGTGAAAAAATCTTGAAAAAATCCAATTATTGTTAAGTTCTTGGCTGCTTTCACCATCCTAGCTGTCATTTCTGGTGATAATTGCAACATTTCATTTAACTTTTGTAACGTATCGAAGGGGAAAAACGTAAACAAACTTGGAGGCGTGAATGTGTTTTTATTGTACCAGGACAAGATGGCCGGAGGGAAGTAGGGATGAAAGTAAACTGACAGGACACTTAGGCCTGTTAGGTTAGGTTAGGTGCACGTGGGCTTTTGGTGCAAGCGCTTTCCCTCTTTGCCTTCTTAAGGCGCCGTCCATGAATGATGTCACACTTTTTTGCCTCTTTTTAAACACCCC
>JAQIXS010003693.1:0-17303 GCA_034700785.1 Rossiulus vilnensis | reverse complement strand
TAAAATGTGTAAAATCACTATATGCTGCCATTAATATTACATTGCCAAATCCTTTAGGAACCATGACTTGGTGATGGATTATGAAGGTCGCGATTTAATGTTCTTGGTGAACAATATGGTGGTTCATCACAATATTTGTTTAAAAATAAACAATGACATCATTGTTCGCAGATTCTATAATCCCAGCTAATCAAATACAGCTGTTTTTTTAAATCAACATTTGCAAGCGTGTGAAGTGACGTTGTATGGTTTTAAAATGGACGAAAACGCCAAGATCTAACGTCACTGCTGTTGGTTGAAGTGGTGGTAACCTATAACGTTTATTGCTTGATATCACAGCGGTGATAGTAACCTTTTTAAGATTTATTTTTGCGATGTAGAAGCTGGCAAAGTACCTCGGGTTCGGTTTGTCACTCTTTGCATACATAAACAATGCGCTTCAACCCACTTTGAGCTGCTTTTCAGCGTGAAAGTTGAAAAAAAAAAAGCTGGTATTGATTATTGATATTTCGTTGAACGTATGGGGCCGTTATGTACGGGAAGTGAACTGGGGTTGCAATTTATGGATTTGCTGCAGGGCGGTTTTTCACTGGCATCTGTCACTTCTTGGTCCATATAAAACGTCACATTTTTCCACTTCTCGAAGATTTAGTTACGGGCTCGAAGGTCGTAATTTCAACCTCCCTGCATAATAGATGCGCTGCATCCAGTCATGCTGAGCGCAGCAGCACTGACCGATGAAAAAGTACAGGGCGGTTTAAAATATGGCACCCACCAACTTTTTGGACACCTTGCATTTAAACGAAATATCACCGTTCAGATTGCACCCCTTTTTTTAAGTTGCAAAATGGAATGTCGATGGCATTGTGCTTGGGGAAAGCGGCGCTAGAAGCGAGGGGAATTTAGCCTCAACCTTTTATCAATCAAAAATACACTTGAAATTGGCATTGGTACAAGTGTATTTGTTTAAAGCCGTTGAATTAAGCTTTGCAAGGTATTGAATTAGGGTCATATAGATAAGTTGTTGTAACTTATTTTAATCTTTGGTCAGTTTGAAGATGTGAAATGTAATTTAAGAAAGTTAATGCTCAATTTACTTACTCGGTTCAAAAATATGCAAGTTTGTTATTACAAATTGTAGGTTAGCATTATTAACTTTTTATTCCCAGCTAGTACTGATTGTCCAGATTGGTAGATTTGCTTTATGCTAATTGAATTACATGTATTGTATACATTCTTCATTTGTTTACTTTAATCTGAATGCAATTTTTCAGGTCTGTGTTCTCCTGTTTAGTCATTATTGGATGTTCGATACTTTTAGAGCACCCTGTTCTGTACTATCAATAATTAGCTGACATAGTCAAGCGAGACGATAAATTAGGAGTCACGAAGGATTTTGTATAGGAATTTAGTTTGGCTTCGCAATTATGGCGTGCACCGTGCGTATTTTTAATTAAAATATTATAATGAGAGAGTACGGAACAATTAAACACGGATCCGTTCGCGTGTGGTGAATCCACTCCTGGTTTGCGACTCAGGTGTCGTTTTATGTATCCTGTCCCATAATGGCAAACAACTGTGGTGGTCACGTGATGTAACGGCCGCGGCCTTCGCGTGACGTTGTCCATATTATATCTAGCTGTCAATAAGCTGTTGCATGAATCACAAAAGTAAAAAAAACAAGCAATATAAATGTACGACCAAATGAGCAACTTAACCAGGAAGCAACGTAGCGTTGCTTGACTGCTGCAAAAGGAAATGATGTTGCTAGATTTGATTGTTTCACCACGGAAAAACGAAAAAAATCCGCATTGAAAAACCCTTTCATTGAAGGACGCCATCTTGAATAAATAGGCCTATCAAAACTGCTGACTGCGAGAAAACTAGATGCTCTCGAATTCGGAAAAAGACAGCATCTGTTGCAGATGCTGCACTTTTGGTTGAAGTTTAAAGAAACGGTTTTGTTGATACTGTTGGGCATCAATCGACTCAACGCTGCTTCTACAGAGTTTGCTAGATTATGGGAAACGAGTTTATGGCAACCCTGCTGCATGTGCAATAATACTGCCAATATTAGCAAACTGAGTAAATACTGAACCATTGATGCGGTTACGTAATGTCAGTATTAATGCGGAATATTTACTGTCCAGTGACGCGCAAAGGACTTCTTGGGGAAGGAGGAGGAGGGGGGGGGGGAACTACATGGTACGCAAATATGCCATTGTTTTGCTGAGGTCCTAAGCATATGATTCGTATTTCTAAAATAATTTGCGTCACGTGACTGGAGGTGACGTAATCTGCTCTAGGTGCAGGCCGATGCATCGGTCTAGTATTATTGACCGATCTCATTGCCAATATACGTACATTGTATGTGTGTGCGTTGTAAAAAAAAGGAAACCTGTTTCAATAAACAAGGGTGATTTTGTTTCACGTCATACCGTACCGTTGACAAATTTCTTCGGAATGCTAATTCGGGGGATATGGTCAGTGTTTTGGTCCTCGATGTCGAGGTGGGCAGTAATGGCAATGAGCTCGGTTATCGACGGGGGTGTGGTAACACGGGCTGGTGCAATTTGCTAAAAGCTTATAGGCGCACGATTTAGACACCTTTCATCGCCGCAAATTAATTGGCCTGCCTTTTTTTGTTTTGTTTACGCTTTCGTGCGCTTTTATGTCCTTCGTACCCCTTTCACGCGAATTTTTGAACCTGATGGGTTCGCAACAAGAAGGCGTGTGGAGTTAGTTAATGGTCAGTCACTGTCCCGCCACGGACTCGACTTGAAGGATGCCAAACCGTAGCGTATCAAATGCCAAAAAATGGACTTTTCCTCAGAGGGGGGGGGGGGCTGAATATATAGCACTAATTTGATTTCGTTCAAACAAGAACAAGTTCAGACGTAGGAAAACAGAAACGATAATTTAAATTGTGAAGCAGTCGTTCTTGGCCGAGTTTTTTTTCCATAACGTCGTATGTGCATACGTATTGCACCCCCCTGGGAAACGTTCAAAACACCCTAACAAATATAATGTAACCAGGTTTTGACTACTACAAATGGATGTTTTACATTAGCATGACGTTGTATTGTTGGCACAGGGAATTTTCACTCTACAAAGTCTAGAGTTACCTCTTTATCACTTTAACAGGGGGGAATTAAGCTAAAAAAACGTATTTTGGAGGTCGGGCACTTATGACGATATGGTTTGTCACCCGTCAATTACTATCCGTCACGAGGACATCTTCGATTTTCGTTGCTCTTGTCAGCGTAGTGGGGAAATGTGGCGTTTTTAGTGTATCGGTGTGGTGAACACGCCCATTTTGGCCGCACAACAGCAGACCGTGGTGGATTTGGGGGCCTACCGTTGTGTGCAATTGAAACCTATCATCGTCGACTCTTTGCACCAATCACGAGGTGGTGCAAGCAGCTTGCTCGTTAGTTTTTGGCAACTTTTTGCCAAACTCAATCTGCTAGGTCTAAGACGCGCACACCGCCCTCTATGCGATTAAAAATAGCACGTCCATTACGAAAGTTCGTGTCAAAGTCACAAGTGGTTGCGTAACACTGTCGGTGGAGTGTAGGCAGCTGCTGGTTGTTACTCGAATTTTGGTTGCCAAATTTGCTTCTAGGCCTCCGGCAACGTTGCCATCACTCATCAGAGCAGTTGTTGGATCTGGTCCGTGTAGTAAAAGCGTTAACGGCTTCGCACTGAACTGAACTAATAAGGTCGTTCGTGTATGACGTCAGAGGGAGTAGTGAGTGCCTCATTCATTGTGCTGTGGATGATGCTCAGACTTACTAACAATTTCGAAAATAAGGTCCAGGCGGATACTAGATCAGTACGTTTTCTGTTACATGTACATCTATGACCAATGAATCGCAGTCCTTGCACAGTGCATACTCAACTGTGGAGTTTGAAACAACGCTTATATTATATACAGTATAAGCCTATATAGTCAACTCGCTTCTGTTGGTTACGACTTATCACGTTTAGTCATGTGAAGAATTGACTGTGAATAAATAAGAGAAATAGCATATCAGTGCTATTGAATGACAACCCCTTAAAATGAACACGGAAAGTGCAACAACCCTTTGTGTCCCGTAGAAGTACACGTAGTTAGACTGAAGAAAACTGTTGGAAAAAACAACCCGTAACATAAACAAACCCATGGTTGCCAGCCAATACACGCATTCGTGGTGAAGCTTCGCGTTATGCATAGTGTATCACATCGAACATCGCATCAATTCAGAAATCAAACCATTTTGTTTTTTCAGGACTCGATGCATGACATTTGCGATCTGATTGGTTCGCTCATTCAAAGTCACGCCTCTCGACCCAGATGCCATTGCTAACTCGATGTCAGATGTAATGCTTCATGCTCCACCATGTCCACCCTTGATGCGTAGTACATCCGTAGTACTCAAGAGTGGTTGAGCTACCCACCCACTCTTTCTGGGCTTAATTTGCGAACGACCCCTCAACTGGCTTTAATGGTTAGCTAATGTACATAGGACACAATTTGCGATTGCAAACTAATCAACATGGTTGGAAAATGGATGGCCACAACCCTTCTCTCCTGCACGGGGCCGTCTTTGCGCTCGAGGCGCCCCCTAACGGCCTTCTGAGTGCGATTGTTAGCCTCTTGTTGACTGCCTTTTTTCTTTTCTTTTTCGCTCGATATAGTGCCGTGGAAAAAGACAAAAAAAGAGCCTTCGTTCAATGACTGCCCGTGTGATATCCATGCGCCCATTTTCCAAGCGGAATAAATAGTGGCGTGTGTTTAGGGGGGCATGTGAAGCAGCTGCCAATGTCATCACCAGTAGCAGCGAGGGTAAAAAGCAGTAAACGAGGGGGGATTTCAAGGGTTGCGTCGAAGGGCAGGGGCCCGGGGGGGACCCGGGGTGAGGAGGCTAGAATAAAGGAGAAAATTGGGATGTTATTGAGGAGAGGGCCTACGGAGGGAAACGAGGGATCCCGGTGCACCTACAGTAAGTTCGACTTCAACCTGCGGCTTCCCTATTCCGCCCACGAAATGTAGGCCTACGCGATGAATGACAACTGTGGTGAAACTAGAAAGAAAAAAACCGGTGGGCCCATTGAGGGGGTGCGGCAAAACTAGCTGGTGTTTGTTAATTGTAATCGCCTTCTGCTCACGAAAATACCTAATTGCCCCGTAATGTACAATCCAAATATGGGCCACTTATTGATTACGACTTAATGCCGGTTGCACCATTGTAAGTTAAATGAAAGGTTCTGTGTCTATAGCCAGAAAAGATTTTTGTTGCACCATTTTACTGTAGATTTTCTCAACACAAGGACATAATCTGTTGCAGCTAGGAATTCTGGGAAAATGGTATTATATTACAAACCTTAGGTTAATCCTGGCTACTATTGTCGGTGCTACTGGCCCTAAGAGATGTTTGCTCAATGCGAGTTTAGTATGAAAGTTAGAAAATGCAACAAATGAGGTAAATAGACTTCTGATATTGCTATCAATAAAAGTAGTACACAGTGGGTCTGTAAGTTAGACATTTCTGAAGCGATTCAAGTGCACAATTCAACTTCTAATTTTTAAACTTTTTGTTGAAAGTATGAAACCTATCTGGCGGAAACCCTGAACCGTCATTCATGTTTTGCAACCCATCCAGTGATGTAACCGTACAATTCCAGATTATTAATTTGACATTGACATTAGTCACTGGCAGTATTGAATGGGGTATTGAATTGATAGAAATTGTTAAAATGCGATCATCTGGGAACATTGTTATCCACATGTCGCTTTGTATACTTTACTTAAAATTATTGTGGTACTCTACAATCCTGGTGCTTTTTTAGACGTGTTTAATTTGAAGAAAACGATAAATAAATTATTTCAAAACAATGACGTCATGGGCACATTTCTTTTGTCCTTAGAAAATTAATCGAAATAAAATTGAGACGTGTTTTCAAGCATCGGTGTGCAACAGCTGTTGAAATCTCCAGCCACTGACCCAGGGTTCGTTAACTGAACATATCAGCTCATTTCATAAGTTGGTACAGCACGAAAAAAGCACGCCAATTTTGATAAATAGTTTGCGAAATCAAATACACGCATGTGTGTTGTTAAGCTTATTAGTTTTCCAAGCAAATTTGTGTCACCTATTTTCGACTACAGACGTGAGCGATATTTTCAGTTTATTGACTACGTGGACAGGTTGCACCCAAGTGAAGCTAGCTGTGTTTGTGTTTATAGCGATCTGGGTTTTTTGGTTCCACTTTAATAATGGCCGATTGCAGGTGGTTTTTAATCACCAATCGCCTTGGCGAATTTTATGGCTTCGTAGAGCATTGCTTAATGGCGTCAATGCAGCTTTTAGAAGCTAATTTTCTCACGCCTTCAAAAGCCGACGAAGATGTTTCGTAAGACCTTTGGGTACATTATAAAAACTTCTGCATTAGAAATATTTATCATATAGAGCACTCATTTAAAGAGTAGTTCTATGAGGTGATTTAATTATCTATAAAAACGAAACTTTTCTTTGGTCAAATCAGGTTTGCTAACGCCCAGCTGTGCAAAATTCTCGTAAAACATAATCTCTGCTTTAAAAAATACATAACCATGGATTTTTTTCTCGTGCAAGTGTACCTGTCAATACGGATAGGGTTGTAAACACGAAAGGGGAGGGGTGGTGTTCACCTTCGGGGCCTTCCTGCTTAAAATCTCTGAAATCCCGATCTTTCATGTAGACAAGGCGAAACATGACGCGAGGAATTTGGCGAAATTTGAGAAAATCAAATTTCCTGGAATGGGAAATTGAGTGCCGTGGCCCACGTTGAGCCTCAGGGGCCCAATCTTTATTTTTCTTTTTAAGTGGGGTGACGTGGGTACGGAGGCAGCATTACCACAAATTGGGAACGAACTGGAATTGATTATGCACCTGTGTGTTATTTTGGTGCAAAGCTGTTGTGTGGGCAGCTTACGTGTAATCGTGAATGATAACCACAACATGGCGCGTGACGGGAATATCAAAATTGGATTTACGGTGCATGATATCAGCTGCGCAATTAATGCATCAGCGATTGTTTGTTTTCTAATTTCATTTCATAAAACAATTAAGCCGCAAATATACGGCTCCCACGGCGGATATATATGCCTTGCTGCGGCTTCGTCGTGTTGCCGGCATTTTTAGCTCGTGATTGGCTAATTAATAATTGTTTGCGTAATTAAACACGTGTACTCCCGATTCGTTCCTGCACAGGCCTTGGTTTCGAGCACACTGAAAGAAAGTACAGTCCTGATACATGTTGTGGATGATTACCCAGATGGAGCGGCAAACACCTGATAAATTGGGTTCATACATGTATAATTTTACCTCCCTAGCGCATGATATTTTTGCTGACTATGTAAGGTACTGAGTTGATTTGCATTGACATCTTTAATTCTTACCGTACATAAAATGAACTCCAATATCTGGAAACTTGCGATGTGCGCCGGTCTATAATTTCAGCGAGAGTGTACTACCAAAAAGAATTTAAAGAAAGTTTGCCCATAGCATTTAAACTAAATCTACTGCGTAATAAACATCGATGCGGCGGCTTTGTCCTTAGGGAATACTACATTACATATTGTATGTGCCATAAAACGAGTGTTTTAAACCGAAGCAAAGAATGTTGCTCCTTCCGAAAATATTTGAACATCGCATGCTTGTTTATGTCAAACACCAGTGTGCATTTAAAAGTATTTACGCTCATCAGCATTTTCATTTTCATTCATTTCGTCTCGAGATGCGTTTTAACCATTCACAAACTTGGTGCATTTTTAACATACTGCGAAAAGGGATATTACATGTACTAAATTTTGCAGAGCTGGTTATAGCCTACCCGGCAGCTCTAACTCTCAACCTTTTAAATTGAGTGTGCCTGTTTTTGCAGATATTTTATTGTGTTAGTTTTTATGGAGGATGGGAGGATACTTTAACATGTTGTAAGGAAATACTGCACGTTCCTCAGATGGATGTTCTAAATTTTATGAATAAAAATGAATGATAAAGTACCAGAATGGCACTTTGGTGTTGACGGTAATTACCAATATTACATCATTCACTTGCTTGATTTAATCAGAGCATGGGTCCGAAATGTACTTCTTTTTTCTCCCAATCTGAGAAAACAATTGCACGTATTGTGGAATTACATATACTGTAAAGTTTTAAATTAAAAAAGTAAACAATAACGTCATTGACAGACATGTACTCGGGAACTGTTTATCCCCTATCCTAATCCATGATCGGCCGATTTTTGTGAATCCTCACACGACCCGTAACCTGGATGTTGACCTCTCACCCAATCGCCGCACGTGTCCTAACGTCATCTATGACCGTTCTCTACCCACGCTCCTAATTAATAACTTATTTCCCCACAGTTTTGCGAAGTGTCCCATTAAGCCCTCCCTTCGGACAGCCCAATTTTCTAGGCACCCCCTTTTCTCTCTCGTTTCATTGCCGGTTTTATTGCTTAATAGCCCAGTTTTTCCCGTCCATTGGTCACTGCCGTTTCTGACCGGAATTGTTCAAATATATTTCGCTCATTGGCATAAATATCCCAAGTTCCCCCCCCTCTCTCTCTCTCTCTCTCCTTCGTTTACGGAGGCACGTAGGGTAGAAATAACAATAACAGTTATGCACATCACAAGGGCATTCGCCTCGGGAAGGTTTCATTGATGGAGGGTGGAGATAGGCCGGCCGTGAGGGGCGCTGTTCGCCCCCTTTCTGATTGTTCGAGCTTAAGATATTGAACTGGGTATTGATTGCGCCAACCTACCTCTCCCCCCGCTCCTTCCTGCATTAGCCCCGCTTCCAGGATATGCCTTTCCCCCGGTTATCCTACCGTAATTTCCACCTGGTAGGATTAGCCCATTATCGATCCAATCTGGCTGGGATGCGTTCTCTTGTCCACCCCTCCATAGCCATTGCCGATGGGATGACCCTCGACGTCATCGATTCACTTGACACCCATTGGAACCTGTATGTGTACGCCATGTTATTTGTAATCGGAAGATGAACTGGAAGAGGGAACTGGGGGTTTGCATTCGCCTGCAAATCGAATTTTTTTTATTATTATTATTTTTTAGATTCTACGTGCTGCTCACCTCTATATTGCGGTTGGTCATAGGGATGATCATGACCTACATGTATAGGACTGATAGTAATAGCAGTGATGGCAATAAAAATGTTTTACCATCTTTTTAACGTTAATGTGGTGTTGTAGTGTAAAGTACATGTAGGCTAGTTGGTACATGCGACATTCCGTTCGATAAACAGGTTACATCGGGCATTTACAGTTATTTCCTACAAAAAAATGAATAACAAAAGCCTAATTAGTGTCAAATCCAGTAGTCATAAAGGTTAAATAGAGGAGTATGAGTTGAAGGATTCCAGTGCTTATATGTATTAAAAACGTAAGACGTAACAAACAAACGAGTGGGTGAAAACACTGTAAATACCCGATGTATATTCATCGACTGCAATGCTAACGATTTTTTTAAAAAAAATGAAGCGTTCGCCCACATTTGTGAAAACGTGCGAAGTCATTGAAAACAAATGCTGGTTCTTGAACAGTCACAGAGTTTACGTTGGACACGGGCGCGATGTTTACCGGATTTGGTATGTCAACGACGTCACGCTATACTTACTGTCTTATCATAAATTGTCTTTCGTGCTTTTGACGTAGGCTCGCCGCTTCTGTCCGCTCCTTCTATCGTCAATGGCCCGTGGTTTGTTGCCTTTTAAAGCGCGGTAGTGACCAGTGCACCTTCTTCTAAATGAATTAAAAAGATGGCCCTCAATGGGCATGATTCCAAGCACGAGGAAGGCATCCGCTTGATTTATAGTAATGGGAGCAATATAAATCCAGGTGCGGCGCTTATCTAGGGCCAAGGAGCAATTTAGAGCCGGCGTTCGGGGGTACATCCGTTTGACCCTCATTCTTCGAGGAGCACTTTACAATAATGGTATTCCATAAATTACTTTACTGTACACAGTGTGTACTGTATCGCATGGAAGCACGCCATGCTCGTGCCTGCCAGGAGGAACTCGTCCAGAAACCACTTGGTAAACCGCTCTTGTAATTTCTACGTTCAAGAAGATGGATTTTAAGGACACGTTACTCGGTTCAGCCTCGTGATTGGCGTTTTGCTTGTTATTGTATTTTACACGCTCGTATATCTTATCTGTGATTATTTAAAAATGAAACTACCTAAGCTGTACGTGCAGTTTAAAATATAGCTGTATTCAGTGTTTAAGTAATAGCTTGCGGAGTTCATTCCTAATAGGCATAGACACAATGTTAATTAATTTTCAGTAACTTTAGTGCCATGAGTTTTCACGTTTCAACCAAATATTTTCCATTAATTTCCAGTGTAAAACGTGTTGTGTATACTGTACACGCGCACATTCAAGGCTGAATTCAGTTTCTTCTAAATCTTTATAAATACAATGTATTTAAAACAAGTGATGTTAACATAGAGCCGTAGAATTTATTTTATTCTATGAAAAGTCGTCTATTGATTGATTGGTTTCAAATCTTTTCTAAACACCATTGCGAAAAGACGTTATCGAAACTTTTTTTAAATATGTAAATGGAGTTTTTTTTGAGAAAAATGAGCGATAAGATCGCCTTGTTCGCCACGATTAAGCCACCTATTGCGCGGAAACTTTGAACTTTTCCTTTTTAATTCTTTTAAAACCCCTATTTGTTGCAATTATGTTGCAAATAACAGATGTGGCGCGCTGCTGGCTCTATTTTTTATTTCATTTTTTTTCCGGTTTTTTTTTCACGCTCCGAATCAAAATCTGATAATTGCACGAAAAGTTTCTCAGCTTTTCCATAGAGCCTAGATTTGAATTGCAACAGGAAGACATTAATGAACCACAAGCGAAATTTATAGCCGTCGCATGCAAATTGCGTCTAGTTAAGTACTGTTAGTTGACTGACTTGACTGCCATTGAAGTGCGCCATAAACTTAAGCGCCGGAAAGGAACTGGCAAATGGCATGGTAGACGTACTCATTACTCGGCAAACCGGAGCCGAAACTGGTCCGGGTCATTTGCGGCCGTACCTGGACACGAGCTTCTGGTGTCGTTTATTAACTCGTAACCGTTTAGGATAATGCGTAGGAGCGGATTCATACTGAAACTATTTAATCTCGAAACTCTCCTTCCCTTGCATTTCGCATCCGATACACACTAACGTAACCGGAAATTACCCCCAATTAAGTTGAAAAATACACGAAGTTGGGCGAAGAAAATGGCTGCAATCATAATCGTGGAAATGAGCGAGCAGCTTAGTTAAATAGTACTAATAAAAAGCGCAGCTCACTAGATCAGAAAATTGCTCGAATAAATGGGCGCTGCTGTAAAAACCCCGTTTATCCAGACCTTATTGACAAGATGCATTTGCTGGAGCCTAAGCATTGAGCGACCTCGAGCGTTAGGGAAATCCCCAACAGGTCAGTCTGGCTGCACGGCGTGCTCTGGAACACGTGACTGCGAAGCACACTGCATGGTGATGGTGGTGTATGTCTTTCCAGATGAAACTAGAAATACAAATTAAACAAAGCTGTTTGTCTCTAGAAAGGGCTAACGTCGAAGGACGGATAGCCATTTCTGACCTATTCTGGAAATGAATGGAAAATTATTATGGACGGTATGTGTAGCACTACATGAAATCTTGGATCCTAATTCTTGAAGTATTGCCAATTACATGTACAGGTATATAAATTAATGGAGTAATTCGTGAAAAATGAGCTAAGGGTTTATTTATGTACCTTAATGCACAGTAATTAAACTAAACGTGGGTGGGGTAAACGTTTTCGACAATTATGCAGGCTGTTTTTAATTATGTATTGTAAGAAAAAGAGCAAACATGTTTTGGTGGCGAAAATATTTTCATTCTGCAAAAATATATGCATAATTGCAGGATGTTAACCCAAGTCCCGATGAAAAATCTTTGTTTTAATGAAAGCTTACAACTGATTAAACTGTACTCTAACCTTGAAAGCTTCCTACTTACTGGAAAGTACACCCTCGGTAAGTACCAACTTAAGGTGTCCCATCCGAACAGGAATTTGCGTCGAACGTTAACAATTAATTTCATAATTTCACTAAATATTACTTTCATTTCAGAACTTGTCAAAATAATAAGCCATATAAGTTGTAACTCTTAGTGCTATTTGTCTTCATCTCTTACGATTGGTTGTTAAATGCCAACCATTTGACAGATTACTTTTCGGTATATTTTGGATGAAGAGAGACAGGATGGCGTGTCCACAATAAATTATCTTTCTGAGAGGATTGAAATATATCTTCAATAAACCACAGTAGCCTATATACTGTAAATATGATACCGTGATGTAATGAACCTATGCTTTCAATCTTGTGGTTTCTATTTGGCTTAAAGTACAATGATTTTTCTGAGCTAATTCATCTAACCGGTCATGCGTCAACAAAAGCTTGCTAAAATTTGGCTGGAAGCATACATTTTGTTGTCATTGCGGAAATAAAAAGAAGAAAATGGCGCACAGTAGGATTTCGAGAGAAATTTGAACAAGACCGTTTGTGACATTTGAATGAGCCTGGCACTCGAAATGCTATTGCGCCATGTTAACAATGTAAGTGTGCTTTGTATTTTATGTCAGCCAATTACACGAGTGGAAAACCTTTTTTTTCCCCATCAACGACAGCTTTTTTGGTATACAAATGGCTGCTAAAAAGGCATAATTTTTAATTCCCCATTTCGGGGCCTGACAATAATGACTGGGAATAAACATTTTAAATAGTGCTTAAAATTCATTCCGCATGGCTCCCAACAACGCATTAAAGCGGGGAATCTGTAATAAATATTTATTCAATTGCATCGCCGCTGCCAGGAATCTTGATGAAATTTGTAATGGAGTTGAGGGGAAAACGCGAACACGGCGATGGGGTTTAACCACGTGATCCTTTGGGGAGGGAGGAGATTTTTTGTTTGCTTTATATTTCAATGTGGAAGGCAGCCAGTAAAAAATTTCCAAAATGGCGGCTTGCCTATTGTTGGTGAGGATTTTAATTTCAACGTTTATAATAGTTTTTGGTTTTTGGCTGCATGGTTTAGAAATGTTAAGGGAACTAAAATAATTTAAAAATTAATACATTTTTATTGAAATCCTAATTTCTTTTCTCTTAACATTGCACATGGTATGGCATTATGGTTTGATACCTTAACATATTGATGTTTAAATATCTGAATAGGCCTACATGTAGTTTCCAATTTTTACCGTAAAGTTAATGCATGCATTTGTAACTGTAGCTTGGTAATTTTTCGTGAATGTCACATCTGGACTCATTATTTCAGCCAACTTTGATATTTTAAGCTCAAACTATAATTACGAGCTTATCATTGGTGTAAATGTGGATAATTGAAGTCATTAAGTAACATTGGGATACTTTATTTTCATGATTTTTATTTAATCACTGGCTAGCTTAGGAATAGGGCTTATACCAAATGTTGATTGCGAAACAATTCAATGCTCTTAATGTATAGCTATTCATTTAAAACAATTGTTGTCGTTCTTGGTATGACAACTGTTTAAAACCAATTAAAATACAAATGTGTTCTTAAAGTGTTAACATCAGTTCTTGAAAAGTCATGGGATCACGGCAGGTGCACTGACCTTAAAAGAAACATAATGATACAAAAATAAACAATGCTCTAAATTACCCCATATAAGAAAACTTAAAGGACACCTTAACGTTGGTCTTTACTAGTTTCCAATATTTGTGCTAGTGGGAGTATGGAAAATGAATCGACTTATTCTAAATATAGCCATCTTTTCTAGTCTTGAGTTATTGATTGTCGTGTAATTCGATTATCCACTTGGCATAAACAGAACCCAGCTGATACGTTGTCCACAAGCGGTTTTTATAATTTTTCCAAATATTTCCTTGAAGTTTGCAAGCTTTTTCCGGAGGATATACATGTACGATGTATCTCCTGGTGATATTCGTGATTTCTAAGCATGTAATTTGTTCAGCAGGGAAGAATGAAGATAGATGAGACCAGATAGGCCTAGGTCTGTTTGTGGACCATAAAGGACCATCACTGTCCTGAACGTTGTTGAAATAAATCAGGATCAAATAGGGTATATTATGCTTTAAAATAAAGGTAAAAAAGATTAAAAGATAGCCTTAAGGGCTGGGTTCAATTTCTTTCAAGCAACTAATTCGCAAGCATACCCATATAATTCATAGACCTAGTTGAAGTCCATCTGCTAGCCAATGCAATCCAATAATAAATAAAACTTTATTTGGTATAAAGGTCAATACCCTCTTTATGCTATTGTTTCTTGTTGTCGTCCTTGAAAAGTGATGGATTTTAATAGGTCACTTAATTCATGGTTAGTGGTATTCGGACGCCCGAAAGTGTGGGCACGGTAAGGAGGGGTCAGTTGAGGCCGGCGAAGGGGGTAGCCCCTTTAGAATTGGCCATTTGCTCAAATTGTGCAGCAACAAAGAAAACAGTTGGTGAAAAGAAGCTGAAATTTCGAGTAAATTGCAATGCGATCTAAATCGGTATTTTGGTGGAAAATAGCCATCTGGGCTTGGCAGCTGGAGGGTCAGTCCAGCGCTTGGCCTTTTTGTGAAACCTCCGATTCTCTCCCGCCTAGTTTTTCTTTGAATTGTTGCAAACCTTTCAATAAAGTTTGTATTCCTCGAATCCTAAAGTTTGGCCTTGGCCAACTTTTAGGACACTTCAGCCGCCGGCCTATGCGATAAATATTTCTGCGGTTTCCTCAACGGGTTTGTTTATGGTGGTCCTAAATATCGACTGCATGGTGGTTGTTAAAGCCCTGGTTCCCATGGTCGGTTCTGTCAAAATACTATTAGTGTTAACGCCAATTAAACCCGCTTTTTTGTTTGTTACAGACCCCAGTGGAACCAGTTTTAATCTCCGCTTAAGTTAATCGGCGCATGACACATTTACCACATATATGTATAGGCTATGTACTTGTTCTGCCGGAATTTCCGATTGGAGAGGCGGTACCCCGTGTCCATTGCCATTTCTAGGAAATTGGAATGGGCAGAGCGAGGGTTTTTGTACCTTGAGCACGAAATTGCCCGAAGCACGAAAAATCGTGCGTGTGGTCACAACAATACCCCGTTTATGAATTGATACGAAAACTATAGAACGTGACGTACTCTCCCAAAGTAATTTTATAAAGTATGATTTTAATGTCATCTTTTCCCACGTGATATTGTGTGCATCTCTGGGATTTCTGTGCGTGTGAATTTGTAAGACGCTGCAACATTTTGAGGAATTTTAATAATACACATAATTACCCGGGTTTTTAGGCTTCAAGGCACATTCATAATATAGGCCTACCGGCAGCGCTCAAAAATACTGCACACCATTCTTTTTCTGCATTAAAGCTGTTACTTTGTCAGTGATAATGCAGCAGAGTATGATCTTTAATCACACAAAAGAAATTGTGGGAACAAATACATGTAAAATGCAATCAAAATTGCCTTAGTGTTAAAGTTTAAAGCTAAAATAATGTACAGAAATGAACTTTTAATGGAAATTTTTAAAAAAAAAAGTACTAATGGTATAAGTTTTAGTGGGCTAGCTGGTATTCGTGAATAAATTTCGTGGAGATCAAGTTTATTCATTTCAAAAAGGTGATTTTTTTACTTTATCATCCCCATGTTATCACTTTGCAAATAATGTATTCATAATAGCCTAGTTCACTTAATAAGTGATTATATTGCTCGTTTATAGCTTAAAGGCGGTTCTCTTGATAAATTGAACTGAAACTTGCAAGCATCCACAGATCTCCAAATTTAAAAAAAAATATATATGTAAATTCATTTTCTCGAATAATGAAAAAAAGAGAAGAACCTCGTTTGGTTTTAATTGCACTTGGAATTTAGATTACCCGTATGCTACAATTAAGGCGAATTGGGTGTGGGTTGTTGAGAAGTGGCGCCAAAAGGCAGCGTCATGAATTATTTAATCGCGGCACAATGCAACATATGCTGCCAATAGAATTTCAGTAATTGTGATTTGATGTGGCGAATTCCCCACTTCTAGTTTGTAAATGTCCTATCTTAAGGTTTTCCTCACATTCCCATCAAACGTGACATGCCTACTTTATGTACTGCCAACGCGCGGCCTCAGCTGAAAATCTAGGCCTCATTGGGTCTATATATTGCCTTTTTCGAATAAAATATAATTCATCAAATTTAATGCATTATTTATAGGAAGCGTTTTGAGGGCCTCACTTCGTTTTCACCAAATTCAACGTGACATTTATTGCAATTTAATTTTCGGCTCGTGTTCAAGTAATTAACTCGGGTTGGAGTTCAAGACCTTCAGAAGTAATAGAAGGAACCTAACTTACATGCAAGTAGGTTTACCTAATTTCTTAGCGTGTGTAATGTGGGGTGCAGAAGGTAGAGGAGAGTATGACAAAGTCACTAACTACTAGTTCATTTAGCTCGGAATCGTCTGTAACGCGGATTAATGAACAGATTAGCAGGCATGCACCAAGTTGCAGTAGTGCGGTGCAGCGTCGTTCCTTTCTTGGGGCATCTCGGGGTTTTGTTTAACTTCCCTGGGTTAGGGCAGCATGCCATTTTATCCCCGGTCCGCTATGCGGTATCTTCCCAGAGAATGCCGGGAACGTATTTGGGGAATACCAGATTACCGGTTGGTTACATTTTTGCCCAGGGTACCAGATTACCGGTTGGTTACATTCTTGCCCAGGGTCGAGGACACGTAAAACTGTTATATAGCCTACCCTGTGCTTTTAATTTTCTTTAAATCAAATTTTTTATAGCGTTTCGTTCACCGGTTTTAGGCAATTTTTGAGCAACGTGGTTTTCGCACATTTTGTTTAGCCAAAATGACCATGTTGCGTGGAAGCGTCTTCAAAGGATAAAATTACTTATTTTTTTTAGTAACATTCCTTATCAGTCCCTGTTGTGATTGGGGAGGGGGGGGAATTAAAATGAATAAAGTGAGTAACGATAAGGAAATGCATAAAAATAAGTGATATTCATACTGTAAAATAGCCTTTACAAAAAAAAATCCACCTCTTTGGATGGCCTGGCTTCTTCGTTCCCTTAATCCTTTAAATATTTTTTTTAAAACTCGCCCTTCCTAACTCTGTATAGCCTACATGTAGGTCTATCAGTGGCTTTTTTTCGGAGTGCTTTTGAAAATACAGTAAAACCTCCTCTAACGGACACCTCTAAATAGCGGCCACCTCTAAATAACGGACATTTTCCCAAGTC
>JAQIXS010003692.1:0-17304 GCA_034700785.1 Rossiulus vilnensis | reverse complement strand
ATCACATATTTCAACGGGTCAGCATCCCTGATCCCTATGGGTCAAGATTACTGATTCCAATGGATCAAGATTAATGATTTCTATCGGTTAGGATTACTTATTTTAGTGGGTTAGGATTGCATATTTTAACCGGTTAGGATTACTTATGGCAACGGGTTAGGATTGCTTATTTGAATGGGTTAGGATCACTTATTTCAGCGGGTCAGCATTTTGATCCCTATGGGTCAAGATTACTGATTCCAATGGATCAAGATTACTGATTTCTACCGGTTAGGATTACTCATTTGAACGGGTTAGGATTACGTATTTATGCAGGTTAGGATATGTAACAAGATGTTTTCTCTTTAACTAGCACTTCCAGAAGTGTGTCGACTCTTTAATTTCGTCCTATTAATTCCACGTACGTCTCGCCTTGGTCATCTGGTCATCGCTGCTGGGCAATTAATTGGTTTATTACGGCTGTTCTCTCTTATTAGTTAATGAAAGTGACCAGGGTCCAGCGTGGAGTTGGGATGCCATTCGCCATAAACCTGTCTCTATGGGAGGGCAAAGAAAGCAAATTCGAAACGGAAATGAGCAGCAGGGATTTGGGGGTGAGCGAGCGAAGCCTGGACAATGGTCAAGGTGGTCAACCACACCACGCCACGGGTGAAACCTTGCTGCATTTAATGACTTGGTATCTATAATTTATGTTTACCGTAGGAGACCCATCATTTATGTAAGATTTAATAATGCTCTGTGGCATCGAGGGAGGAGGGGGGAGGTTGTGAGTGGTCAGTTCGGTGGTCAGGGGTCAGTTTGGGGGTTTGGGTTGGGGGCAGCCAAGAGGAATATCACTATTAATCTTTCGCGTTTCTGTTTAATAAGTAATGCTTACTCATCTCGAATTAACAAGGATGGGAGAGGAAGTGGACACTGGTCAGTTGTCCATCGCCCATCGAAAGTACAATTTCTTTCTGCTTTGTTGCAGTAATCCGTTTTTTGCTCGGCCACGAAACAAATGTCCCTTGACGCATTAGGGATTGAGACATAAAAAATAACAGCATCGCTGCCCATTGGTCAGTTGATCAGTACGGATTGTTTTACACCTCAACTTATTTGTGCAGTGGGAATACGTTCAAGAAGTTCCTGAGGGTCGTCCAGAATCTCTTACTGATCACATTCCCAAAATATGAGTGAATTTCGTAATTCGAATATTTGAGGGATTATCAGAAATTGCAAAGAAGTAATGGAAATTTAAGAAAAAATTTAAAACCATTGTTTTAAAGTTTTGATTTTTTTTTGCTGAAAGCCAAAAATGCTCAGATATGTATTCAAGTAATAAGAAAAGAAAACATTATTAAAAAACCGGACACATATGAAAGAAATTCATGAGAATTAAATCTGGCATCAAATAAATTATGGAAAAAAATATAATTCAGATTGGAAATTAAAAGAACAAAAATCCTAAATGGCAATTTCTAACTCGGAGAATTCTGGAGATCAAAAAGAGTTTTCTAAGAAATCCAATCGATTTAGATTAGATTTAATGAAATGCAGATTGATAACCCCATTAGGAATATTAAATATGATTTAAATTTGAATTAACTCTTGTATAAAATAATTTATGGAAAAAATACATAATTCAGATTTAAGATTTTTGCTGTTTTAAGTTCCAATCTAAATTATGAATTTTTTCCATAAATTATTTTATGCAAGAGTTAATTCACCTGTAGCATCACATTTAATATTCCTAATGGGTTTCTCTGTATTTTAATGAAATCTTATCTAAATCAATTGAATTTCTTAAAAAAACTGTTTTATCAATAGAAGCAATCCGTTTTTTTTTTCTGAAAAAACGAATTTCTAAATTTCTCTAGAATTCACCGAGTTAGAAATTTCCATTTAGGATTTTTGTTCTTTTAATTTCCAATGGAAATTTCTAACTCAGTGAATTCTAGAGAAATTTAAAAAATTCGTTTTTTTTTCTCTAAGTAATTCGATCGATTTAGATTAGATTTAATGAAACACAGATAATCCCCATTAGGAATATTAAAACGCATTTTAGGTATTGGATTAAACTCCTGTTGCTGCAGGATGAAGGGAATGTTATGTTTGTTATGTTTTGGACGATCACATTTAATAAAACGCCTGAAGTGGAAGGAGATAAATTTATCCTCTCGAATGTAATATTTTTAATCAAATTATGAGCACATGTATAGCTATCGATTGGTTTCATAACCTGCCCCTTGTAGACGGCAGATTGCCCTTACGCTCTCGCACGCTTGGTTTGCCACCCATCAGGGGCCACCCCTTAGCAATATCACTGTTGCAGCCCCTGCAGGCAGGCAAACCATGCCTACTCGGGTGTATGTGACGTTAACCGTTTATTAGGGTGAAATTTGATTACAAGTATCAAATTTGATTATATAACCAACAATTGATGTTTCATTATTTAATCTGGCCGGTATTGTTTTCATAATTGAAAATTGTCCTAATTTGTCGTGACGCGTTTATGAATTAGATGATTAGAAATATTTTTTAAAACAAAATCTCCCTGAATTCGAGCATTTTCTGATTTTTAGCATCTTCGTAAATTTAGGTGAATTGACATCAGGCAGACTCTAGAGATTTGTAATGGATGTAAATGCTTAGTTTAATTAATTTTCAATTCCCCCTCCATGCTTGGTTTAAGGATTTATGGTTGAGGATTTTGGTTTAGGAAAAAAACTTTTCCTCGATTTGGAAAAAATTCAGGTGGTCGCAGGCTTCGTATAGAATTTCTATCATTTCTTATCTCCTATTATTACACACGCGTATTATTCGGCAAAAACTGTAAATTCTGGTGAAATTTGGTTTAAATAAATCATATGTTTCAAATCAGTTTATCTCAGTACTAAAGTTTAGCAGGGGTATGCCTTGTGGTAGGGAAATACCAAATTTCATAAATCACAATGTCTGTATTCATTACGGTTAATTGTGTTTAAACATTCAAGTTTACTGCAAATATTCTACTTTTATTGCGATTAAAATTTCTTTGCAGAAATTCTCTTTTTGATTTACTCGTTGAAATGGTCTGAAAATTTCATTAAAGCTGGCGAGGGAAGAGAAGACCAGCACCGTCTACAAAGGGCTTAGCGATGAGATGACCCGTAGTGTTTTACGGCACTTTTCATCGCCTTCCCTTAATTTCAATTTTGAAACAATAGCTGCAGCCTGAAGCACAAATGTTTTAAATGAACGTTTTATGTGGCTATTAGAAACCGGATCAAATGCCAGTCCAATTAAGTAGAACAGAAATTTGAGATGCTCATCACTTTTCTTCCCGTCTCCCCGCATACACCTTTACCTTCAACTGACCAGCGGTTGTCTGATTGCTGAGTTTCAGACAAAGATATTAGGAAGGCTTTTTCAAAATGCACCATTACTTAGCACTATTGCTAATATCCCATCTAACGCTACAACAGGACCCTGCTCATCACTTTTATCTCGTCCAAACCATAACATCGTAAGTGCCAAACAACCAATCCTCACCCCTTCCCCCCACCAAAATATGTATTTTAGCTTAAGACGCCTCATTCCCAACCTGATGTGGCGAAAAAGCAATTTGGACACCATATTAACGTAATGATAATGTGAAGCATCTGGTTGTTCTTTGATTGGATGGAGTGTGCAGACAAATATTTGAACACTAAAAACTGCAGGCATTCAAGGGAAAAACTACAATACTCCACGGTAACCGCATAATTCCTTCCTGGAAAATAATGAAAATGATCAAAGAAATTGTTCGAATAACGGTCAGTACACGTTGGGCCCATGGTACCACGTCTATGTTTTGAAAAAACATTTGAGAAGCGAGGTTTTACAAACAGGACTTCAAAATGTAGGAATAAATGACATCAGCACTCTAGTTGCCTTGCTTGTCGAAATAGAAGCGTTGTGAATGCTCATTGGAGGGTGGCACATGCGACGTTATGGAAAAATTTTGTTCGCAAACAATTGTTTCGCTAAGTTCTTTTTCCATTTTCATAATAGAACACATAAACTTGTTGTCTTTTGAACAAAATTGGATTAGTGCCATCCACGTTCCTCATGAAACCATTGAATTTTTTCCCTATCTTAAAAAGTTGATTTTTGGACACTTGGTGAGTTATGGTTTGGCACACTTCAAATTTGTCTCGGTTTAAGCTTCCTACTTGGCTGCTTCCTGAGCCTCAAATAACACTTGCCCTTAAGTCTCGCTTAGCGCCGTTTTTCTCGAGTTTTCTGCAGTTCCGTGCCGCAAAACCAACTCTCGGGTTTGTTTTTTCTTAATAATTGATGTTTTCTTTTTTTTATATCTCTCTCTCCTACGCT
Organism: Rossiulus vilnensis; assembly: GCA_034700785.1. NCBI lineage: Eukaryota > Metazoa > Arthropoda > Diplopoda > Julida > Julidae > Rossiulus > Rossiulus vilnensis. The sequence continues at coordinate 12,969 of JAQIXS010003692.1, read as the reverse complement.
TCAATAAACTCGTTTATTTCTCACCCCGCCAGCCGAATCTCTTTTTTAAATATTTAATTTGGCCATTACTGCGCGCTGTAAGGGCATGGCTCGCTGAGCCCTCTCACCCTTACGGGGCTCTGGACTTCACCTCATAACTGCAGAGGTGCAAGGTTTGGAAGGGTGCCAGTGAAGCTGAGAAGGAGGAGCGCGTGAGAAGGAGGAAGAGGAAGAGGAGGAGGAGGAGGTTTGGGACTGACCGGACGTCAGCCTGAGGCGTCGACATTTTGTCTCGTACCGCTTGAACGAACTCGTTGAAGCCGGCGATCTCGCTGGTCACGATGGAAAACTGGTGCCACTTGTACCTTGCGGGAAGAAGAAAAAAAGTCTCAGAAGTGGCCTCCAGTTTGTTATCGGAGCCTTTATCTGTCAATCCTTCCATAAGTGACTAAGTCACCTATTCCATGGTTACCATGGTGTTGCATGCACTAAATATGGCATGCCATGCTCGTTCGTTTTGCATATAAAACGTATTTAATGGTGTTCTGCACATGGTTCCATTACAGGAATTGATTCGATAAGCCGCCCGCACCCTTCTCTTTAAACACCAGCGATAAAATGACCGCTGTTAATTTTAGCCAGATTAACGGATGGCGTTTAATCACCCTTTTGAAGACTACTGTTGATTTAGGGCGGGTTAATGAATGGCGTTGATTACCTTTTAAGAATGCTCAACATTGCCGCAGTCTGGTGTTCGATCGAGGGCGCCATCTGGAGAGTGAGGGAGGTGGAGCGCTTCTGTGAAATCAATCAAACATCAAAAGTTATTTTCATGACTCCTAATACTTTAAACTTTTAACACAATGTTCCATGCTGTTTTGCCCGCTCCTGGTATTGAGTGTCGTTGCACGATTCCCACGAGTTTTATTTCGTTTTTATTTCAAATTGAGTTCAGTACCCTCGCCGTCAGCAAGTACGTGCCATGTGGTGCGGGGGAGGGGTAAAGTGAATCCATCAATCCAATTTATTTCACCACATTTCGGTGGGCACCACCATCATTGACAAATTAAATTTGCTGGCTTAGGGCCATCCTTTGGAAGAGAATCCCAACGTCTAATGGCATGCAAAAATATAAAACTGGTAGGCCTGGCATGGATCCGAACATGGGCTCGGAGTTCCGTAAGTGGATCGGTATATGAGGTTCTACCACTTAAGTGGTTTCGTACGAACAATCCCTCCACGAAATTGTTTTTTTTATTCTTCAGACAAGATCAAATGCAGTTTTCATTTCATTTGGAAAGCTTCTGGTTTCCCATAAGGTTTTATGAGGCCAAATTTAACAAATGGAATTTTTTGACAATAACTTCTTTTTTTATTAAAAAATATAGTTTATTTCATTTTGAAAGCACATTCATTTAAGTTTTTTTTATTACATGTCCTTTTCTTTATCATCCTTTTTTCATTCGTAAAAACTGAATTTGTAATTTGTGATTTTATAAATTGAAACTTTAACTGTCATTTTATTATTTAAAAAAAAATTTTAAAAAATCATCAGACATGATCAACTACAAATTCAACCTGCATCTTTCCATTTTAATTCATGAGCTGTATTTTTTAAAGAAAATCAAACATTGCACGTGGCATTTATATCTTACATCTTACATTATATTCTTAGTCCGAAACACATTTTTAAGAAAATTGTAGAAAGTCAAATACGTTTACACGTTTTAGGCCATTTCACAAAAGTAAGCTAAATTTATGGGTGCTACGAATTCTTGTCACTAATCCAAATCTATTAATTTTTTTTATTGAATTTCTGTGAGGATAATTCATGGGGGGTTGTTGAGTCGAGGATGGTGGGAGGGATGGCGTCACGCAACCATTTCCGGTTCGTGTTTTCACCTGGATTTTTATGGCTTACATAAATTGGACGCTTATTAAAAATCACGACTGAAATTCCAAATCAGAAAATTGAAGGAAGCGTATTAAGGCGACCTAACATTTTGTGACAGACCTCAATTTTGAGGAACGGCGAGCGTTTATCAAGTAGAAAAACACACTCATGGACGCCATCTTGACCACTGCTGACCGCAACTGGGTTTTGACCACTGGTCAGCGGTCGTTGATCGGGTGCCATTTGCAGCGTATTTACTCCTAGTAGAATGTCAACAAGGTCAGTCAATCGATGGACGGGGGTCAAGAAACGAGGTTTTAAAGGTTTCGAAACCTCACATTGTTGGATTAAAACGTGAAATAAGGAAAAAAACGTTTGGAAGAGTTTCGATAAACGTTCTAGAATTCGCCTTCGAACGTTCGTAGCGCGAAGGAAAGATTTGAAAATTTGAATTTGAGGGCACGTGAAAGCATTCTGAAATTTCCGACCGAAACGTTTCAAGTGTAACCAAGTGTTCCAAGTGTGTACCTTGGGAGCGTTTTTTCATGGAACACGTTCGACACTCGGATGGAACATTCCGCGTTCGAATTCGTGAACACGTTGGGAAATGGAAACGTATCTGGATCGATGTTCCAATCTGGAACGCCTAAAAACCTGGGAACGTTTCGCGTTCGAAATTCCAAAAAGCCATTCGCATCTAAGAACTTTTCTGCGTTCGAAACACAGAAAGACATTTCAATCTCGGAACGTTTCACGTTCGAAATTTTGGTAATCATTTCGCATTTCAGAACGTCTAGCGTTCGAAATTCTGAAACGTCTTTCGCATCTAAGAACTTTTCTGCGTTCGAAACACAGAAAAACATTTCAATTTCGGAACGTTTCGCGGTTCTAAATTTTGGCAGCTCGTTTCCATTTAAAGAACGTTTGAACCTAACCTAACTTAAGCGTGCTTTTTGACTCGGGCCTCGTATTCACGGCTCCGTCCGTCGAAAGGCAATACAAGGTAAAAGGCAATTTATTTTTATATATATATTTTTTTTGTTGAAGATGGCGTCGATAGAAACGAGATTTAAAAAAAATGGCAAGTGAGTTTAACAATACGTCCTCTCGCTCCAACGGCTTCTCTCGCAAAGCGAAAGGGTGTCGAAAACCACGTTTTTCTTGTGTATTATCAACTCTATCCTGAGTCGATTTTTTTATTTGTGCTGTTTGCAATTTTAGGTTTTTGAGCCCCAGACGCTGTTCTCCGTGCGTCTGGGGCTCAAAAACCAAAAATTGCGGTAAGAAACCAGGGGGTCTCAGTTCCTCGACTCCCGGGGGAACACCCTGCGTTCCATGGGTTTAGAAATGTGACCTGAAATTGGATTTCGAGCAATTACACCCACGCCGAAAAGGGGCGGAGCTTAATCTCCATCGAAATCAAAATTATTTTTGGAAAATACGTGGAATTCGATGTCATATTTGACACTATGCATTTTAACGTGTATCGCATGCATTAAGACGTGAAATTAATTGAAATTATAACTTTGCCAAATACGTTTTCTTTGAAATTTTACTAAAACTCATTTTAAATCGTTGCATCCATAAATGTACTTGAGTTGAGACGTGAATTTAAAGTTCAGTTTTAAATGATAACGTTGCTAAATGTTTTCTTAAATGTTTAGCTTAATAAATGCGTTTTGAAATGCATTCGTATCAAGACGTAAAATTAATTAATATTACAACTTTGCCACGAATGTTCTGTTTTTTAAATTGTATTAAAGCTCATTTTAGATCAGCACATCGATAAATGTAATTGAAAATGCATTCCAGTTGAGATACATGCATGTGTTTCGAATTCATTTAAAATGAATACATTTCTAAATGCGTTTAAAGTTCATCTTAAATGATAACGTTGCTAAATGCTTTTCTTAAATTTTTGAGATTACCAGATGCATTTTAAAATGTATTCATACCAAGACACGCAATTAATTTAAATTACAACTTTGCTTAAATGTTTTTTAATTTTTTATTTTTTTCGAATAATATTAAAGCTCAACTGAAATGATTACATCGCTAAATGCTTTTTCTTAAAATTCTTAGATTGATAAAATGCATTTTGAAAAATGAGTTTTAATTCACTTTTGAATGTATGAAATATTGCTCATAGGCATAGAGTGTCGCGCTTACTGCTGGCAAAAGACGACACTCGATTGGCGCGACTCGTTTGAGCTGTGCAGTGACTCGGGAATGATGGTAATGACCATCGAGACAAGTGATAATGATGAAAATTGTAGCATTGGGTGGATGGATTGCAGTTGAATTACAATTATTTCGAAATTAAACAATACTTTCGATTCATTCCAAACTCGCGCAAAGTTCATATTCCATGCATGTCATATCGTAATTATTGCCAAGTGCATCTATTGTATGCCAAAATCTCAATATCCTACACTGATATCAGTATAACCTTAAAGATGTCAGTACGATTTTGTGCTGATATCACTTTATATGCCGGTTTTTAGGACTGCTGATATCAGTATGCTTAGTAATATCGGTATTATAGCAGATTTTGGGGACAACTAATATCAGTATGCTTAGTGATATCACTACACTAACGTTACAGTACGTTAGTACTGATATCTACAGTACTGATTATACCAATCTAACTTGATATCAGCATACTTAGTGATATCAGTGTTACAGTGACTTTTGGGACTACTAATATCAGTATGGTTAGTGACATCACTACAGTTTTTTTTACTAATATCAGTATAATTGTACTGATTATACTGATCGGTCTTGAAATCAGCATGCTTAGTGATATCAGTGTTACAGTGACTTTTAGGACTACTAATATCAGCATGGTAAATGACATCACTACATTTTTTTAATGTTATCAGTATATTCGTACCGATATCTACAGTACTGATTCTACTGATCTTTCCACCAGGGGGCGGCCATGTTTTTGTGTTAAGGCGCATAATTGGTAGTGTGCGTTAGGAAAGGGGGCGATCGATGAAACAAACGGAAGTGACGTCAAGGGAGATGATTTTCACTTTGTTTTTTTTTTCCTATTCCGTTCTTTAAAAGCGCTTCGGTCGACGGTGGCGCCATCTTATTTTAATGATGAAATGCCCTCCAAACGGCCCCCTGGAGGACGCTTTAGAAAACGGCCCAGAAATCGCTTAGTGCACTTCCTTCCGGTGCCTTTTAAATTCGATGTTATTTAGTTTTCCCCTAACAAGAGAGATCGCTTTAATGGCCGCCAGGGTCGGCGCAGGAAGCGCCCCCTAGGGACGCATGAGAGATAGGCGAACGGCGCTAGAGGGCGCTCACGACGAACAATGAAGGATAAAGGGGGAGGGGGATTTTGTGGTTAAAAATTAAAACAAGTGTTTATAGTGAATGTCGAACTCTTAATGGAAAAAAAGGCTCTTGATGGGGAATTGATGGGGATAATTGCGTACTTATCGAAAATAATGACCGAAAAAGATGTGTTTTGCCGATAAAATGACGAATTTTATGAGAAATTATGGAAAATACTATACAGCTAAGTATTTGGGAAATTTGCAAAAAAAACACATTGTGAACTACAGTGAAACCTGGGGAAATTTTATGAGAAATTATGAAAAATAATTGTATTTGGACATTTGTAAGAATTTGGGAAATTTGCAGAAAAACAACAGCAATGTGAACTACAGTGAAACCTGGGGAAAAATGTTATGAGAAATTATGGAAAATAATTGTATTTGGAAATTTGTATGAATTTGGGAAATTTGCGGGAAAAAACAACATTGTTAAGTAAAGTGAATCCTGGGGAAATTTTATGACAAATAATGGAAAATAATTGTATTTGGAAATTTGTAAGAATTTGGGAAATTTGCAAAAAACAAAAACATTGTGAACTACAGTGAAACCTGGGAAAATTCTATGACAAATTATGGAAAATACTACAGCTAAGAATTTGGAAAATTTGCAAAAAAAACAGCATTGTTAACTACAGTGAATCCTGAGGAAATTTTATGAGAATTTATGGAAAATACTACAGCTAAGAATTTAAGAAATTTTCAAAAAAAATTGTGAACTACAGTGAATACTGGGGAAATTTTATAAGAAATGATGAAAAATAATTGTATTTGGAAATTTGTAAGAATTCGGGAAATTTGCAAAAAAACAACATTGTGATCTACAGTGTAACCTGGGGAAATTTTATGAGAAATTATGGAAAATACTACAGCTAAGAATTTACGAAATTTGCGGAAAAAAACAACAATGTGAACTACAGTGAAACCTGGCAAATTGACCACCTCGCTACGTTAACCACCTGCTTACATTGACCGTTTTTTTAAAAGGACATTTGAAAAAAGCCTATGCTGCTAATACTATGTTTTTGAAGCTGCAATTCTAATTCTATTAAATTTTTTAAATTCTATTAAATTCTGATAAATTCGTACTTTTAGCTGTATTTTTATTTGGATTTCATGTAATATCATGTAATCGTTTCTATCGATTTTGATTGATTGCGAAAAATGTTTTAGGATGTAAGTTCCATACTGTTGATTTTTTAAATACGATTTTAGTAAATTTAATATTGCACCACATTATTCTCTGCTAGCGTTTTCTTTACTATAATTTACAATAAGCATTTTTGAAGCTAATCGTAGGAATTAATTTAATTTACTTTTAATTTTCAGAATGGCAACAGCAAAGTGAAATTTCACACTACTGTTGGAAAACAAAATTAATCTTAATCATAACGAAATTTTAAGTAAAGAACCTAGTAAGCACAAGTAGGAATGATTTTTGAATAAAAGTGATGATAATTAACGTTATAGTAATTTTAAAAAATTAGGGAAAAATATTTTTTAGTAATTTAAATAGTTTCGATACGTTGACCATCTGCCTAAGGTGACCGATTTTGCCCATGTCCCTTGGGTGGTCAGTAAAGCCAGGTTTTACTGTGTATTTAAATTTTATATAAAATAGTAATTTTCATAGAATAGGAATTGCATTAAATTTCAATTTTTCCTGATTTATCAAACATCAATAGCTTCCATATAGACCTGTATATAATTAAAATATTTCATATTTTTTATAGTCAAATATTTTTATTTGAATTTCATGTGATTTCTTTAATTTTTATATTTCAAACCAAACATTTTTTGTGAATTTTAATTTTTTAAAGTTAAACGTAACGTAAGTAATGCAGTAATCATGCTGAAAATGCTGCAAATTATATAATTTGAAATTCATATAAAATGTATTATTTAATCGTGTTATAACTTACAATAATGATAGATAATTTCACATTTTTAAAAGCCAAAAATACGTATAAATGATATAGTAATTATATAAATATGTGTTATATTATAATTCATAATATTTTGTTATTTACTTTTTCCTCATATTTTACTGCAATTTTATGTTATTCTTTTATTCTCTTTATTATATTTCAAAATATAATATGGCACGTATTGTTTCGTGGTATTTATTTCAGCATGATTTACTGTATTTTCTGTTACATTATTTTCCTACATTCCGTATAATTTTCCTATTTATCTAAAATGATTTACGATAAATTTTATACAGCCTTGTGCGATAAAATAAAAGTACTATGAACAGTATTTATCACATCGTAATAATGAAATTTAAAATGACAGAAATCAAATTGTCAAAATTTTATGTAAATATGAAATGTTATTATATTTTCCTATAAATTTCTACCAAAACTGTCTATAAAAATTCATTTTATATCTTACTTATTGTGTTAACCTATTTTTAACATATTCTGATGCATAGGATAACACGACTATTAAAATACAATAAAAATGTGTTATTTTATTATATTTATTTTTAATAAATGTTCTATTAAAACATCCCATAAAAATTGCGTTGATAGATTGATAGATAATTTCAAATTTTAAAAAGCCAAAAAATACGTATAAATGATATAGTAATTTTATAAATATTTTACTAATACACATTTTACTAATATTTTATTGACAGTTATCTTATTTGATCTCTTTTATTTAGTCAACATTTAATAATTATCATATACACTGAAAGTGCTACGTTTATAGTGTTTTCATGTAATATGACTATAAAATTATGCCCAAATATTATTCGTCTCATGATATATAAGATAAAATCCCAATAAATACAAGATAAAATGGTGTTAATTACACAAAAAGCATGTGATAACAGTGTAAATTATTAAACACAATGGAAATTTATTGTGATTGGTAGGGAAGTATGAGGAGGGGGGGGATGTTGAAGAGTTTGTCAGGTGGTGCCACCACTTTTGAGGTCATTGACAGAGTGACGTCACTGTCCGAACGCTGACCCCTTCTTGTCCATCAGGGGGGCGTTTTTTTAAGTTGGCGACCTTAAAATAGGCCGCACGCGACGCTTCTATTGTTGGACGAAACAATAGGGGGGGATGGAAAATATATCTGAAGGATTTTTCTTTTTTCTTTTGTTATTTTAATGCGATTTTTTTCCGATCGTTATTCGACCAAACACGAGTTCAACGACTTTTACATTTTTTATTATTCATTTGCTTCCGGTTCCGGATGCTGTTTTTGTTTTTTTGTTTTTTTGTTTAACACGATCTTAACGACCTTCTTATCTTTCGTAATTAACACCGGAAGATGAGGGGGGGAAGATTAATTACCCATCTGACGAGCGTTAGACGAGAGGGTGCTAATTAATCATCTGAAGGAATTCCTCCCCTTAAGTCTAATGACCCTAAATGAATAATTAAGGAAATGCTTAAATTTTTGATGAAATTTGGTAGGGAGGAATTTGGGCAAATAAACGGATTAAACGGTTGCAATTTCTCACGTTTTAAGAACTGTTTTAGCTGTTTCGTTTGTGTATGAAATTCGCAGTCTGTTCCGTGATCGATTTTTATGAAAAATTCACAATTTTTTACAAAATTGCTGCCCCTTGTAATTTAACGAATGGCAAACCATGCTCACACCACAGCCATGCGAGAAAACAATGCTGTTTTTTTGCGTACTACAAACTCCGTTAAATTAAATCGATCGTTAGACCTTAATAGCCGATTAAGGCCTGGAACATTATGGCGTAATGGCCGATTAAATTTAACGGAGTTTAGAGTAAGCAAATTTAAAAAAAAAAAAATTGTTTATCCGCAATGCTTCTACGTTAGCACTGTTTGCCAACCTTAAGATTATAAGGGGCAGCAAGTTTGTAAATTTTTCATTTTTAAAAAAAAAAAGTTATTTGCAGTTATGCGTTTATTTATATTCGGTGTTTAAAATGAAAAAGTCGATAGTGAATTTTTAATGTGTGTTAAAAACATAATCAAGTTTCTTAGATTAAGTCAGATTAAATTGAAAATAACGTAGTTTGTATTCTTTGTGTATGCGACTGTGAAATTGTTTTATGAAATGAACAGATGCTGTGTATTTATTTTATTTTTTCAAATTTAATTTCAATATTTTAGAACATTGATCGGTGTGTCTTCAGTTAACTTGTGGGTAATTTTAATTTCCAAAATAGTTTTGTTCAAGTGGGGGTTCTCGTATTCGTGATTAAAGAATACTCTGAATTATTTCTATATTGTCCGATTTTAAAAAAAAATATTTAAAAAAATACATTTGAAAATGTTAAGTGCCAGCAAGTTTCAAAACCTTCTCGTGTTTTTCATTCGTGAAGTTTTCAATGAATCTTCAAGAAATCGTCAAGAAAGACGAGACGATTTGTTGAAGATGCATGGAACTTTATTATTTATAATTGTGTGTCTATTTTTGGAAATTGATAAAAAAACCAATCATAATATGAAACATTCATTAATCATGAATATGAGAACTTTTACCATTAAAAATATTTTGAAAATTGACATAACCAGCAAGTTAACAAAAGACACGCTTATTATATTAAAATAAATTCAATAACTATACAGATGTGTTAATTTTTTTTAAAATTTCATAGTCGTTTGCGAAAAAATACAAATTATGATTTTTGAATTATTATTATTATAATTGTTAAGAATTTTTTACATTACTTGAAGAGTATTTTAAATTTAATCCGATTTAATATTGGGAAACAAGATTATAGTTTCTTTGTTAATTTTCAAAAAAACCCTCAATAATCGACTTTGTAATTTTAACTTGGTTTGATATTTTTTCTGCATACAATGTATTGCAATTTTTGAAAGAGATTATTGATGCTAAAATAATACCCAGAAAGCTTTGTTGGTGGAATTCCGCTCATAAACATTGATTAACCGCAGGCACGACGAGCTTTTCACATTAATGGTCCACTAATGTCATTCTTTGCAACTGTGATTTTAATCGTCCATTAGCCCTTTGTTGGTCTTGTGTCATTAAATCACTCCATGCCTAATTACACTCTTGACAACAATGAATCATATCTTAAATGACAGTGATTAAAGAGAGCTGATTTTCTTGTGCAAATTAAGCGATGAAGTAAAGCCCTTTTGCCATGAAAAATACAAATGGAGAAATTCCTACCATATTTTAGATTAATTTTGAGAAATTAACAAATGGAAATTATAAAAATCCAGCAAATGTTATGTGATAAATTTAATTTTAAAATCGACCTAAACTATCTGATCAGTTTTAACAATTTAGTATTTCCTGTTGTATTTTTTCAAGACTTATCTTGTGAATTTGCGAAATTTTGCGAATTGCGACATTTGATAATTTATCAAAATTTAGCACGTTTATGTTTTGAGATTTTATTTAAAACATGAACTGCAGTAAAACAAATGACTATGCTTAACTGTACTAGTGTTTAACTGTAGTAGGGAAAATTGTGAAAACTCAATCTTGAAATTGTTAATTTTCCTAGAAATTACGTGGGATTTCGACAATTCAATTTATTGTCAGATTTTATCTAATTGAGATATATTTACAATGGACAAAGATAATTAAAGACTTAGTAATATAAACGAAGGAAACAAAATCACGGTTACAACTTTCTATGATATCAGACATTTAAATACCTATAAATTAACGAATGCAAAAGGTAATTGAATTCCTTTGAATACGTTTTTGGGCTTAATCTTTGCAAATTTCATGTGTGAAATTTAGGCGAAATTAAAATATTACATTAAACTAAAAATCAGAAATCGGTTTATACGCTGGGTTTTGGTTTTATTTTGAAAGATTTTTTAAAAAATTATGATTGAAATTTTAATAGTTTTGCAAACGTTTTGCAAATGGTAATTTAGAAAACTGTTTTAAATTAATATTTAAACTGTCAAAATTTAAACGAAAACATAACATTCAAGTATTTTGATGTCATTTCATAGCATTTGCCTTAATTTTGGTAACATCGATTCTATCTGAAAATTAACTGTTTTTTAATCTTATGTAAAATGGTTATTTTGCATGAAATTAACGTCATTTTTAAGTTCGTTTAAGTTTTTGAGTGGTTTTCCCCAAATTAACTGAGGCCAGCGCATTACATTGCACAGTCCGGATAACCGCAGGGTGGCACATTCACGCCTATTGGCCGGTTTCGAAGTGGGAAAAAACTGCCCCCACAGCCAAGATAGTGTCCGTGGGTGATAATTTCGATAGAAAATAGTCAACGGAATCCTACCTTGACCAGTCCTGAGTTGTCCGCGTTCCATGCGATGACTGGTACTCCCAAGTACCCAGTCAGCTGCAGCATGTATTGAGAGGAAGCCGTGTTGCTGCCGTAGGTTTCAGTGTTGGACATGTACAAGATGACCGTCACATTCTTGGACAGGAACTTATGGCAGAGGGCGTCCAAGATTTCTGACATGAAAGAGAAAAAGGAAATTTAGCCAGAGTGTCGCCATTGGCCATGCGAAGAAGCGACACTCCGATGGCGAAAACTGCACCGGAAGTCCTACGTGCATCTTTCGCTTCGATGCTCTTTCGTCCTTTCATCTATAAATTCCTACGCTATTTCCTAGAATGTTAGGATATTCAGGAAACTTGTGGCAGAGGACGTGCAAGATTTCTGACACGAAGAAATAGAAAAGGAAATTTAGCCAGAGTGTCGCCTTCGGCCATGCGAAGAAGCGACACTCCGATGGCGAAAACTGCACCGGAAGTCCTACGTGCATCTTTCGTATCGATGCCCATTTGTCTTTTTCATCTTTAATTTGCTAGAATATTAGTAACAAATGTCTTCTAGCTACACTTGACTGAGTCTGGCTGGACCAAAAGCGGCATATCATAATATTCTTCCCTCCTTTATTTATTCCCTTTCAGCAATAAATTCGCCTTCACTCAAATCTCCTTTTATTAGAAACCAAAGCCAGGAAAATAATAAAGAGGACGAAATGAATTATGCATTCGTTCATAGAAATGTCTTCGTCTCCTCCTGTATATTATATTATCCAACAGTGTATAATTTCGACGTGTCTACATGAACGTGTGTTAGGGACTGGCTTTTATTAAAAATTGATGGAAATATAGGATGCGGTGATAAGACATCAAGGGAACAGGAAGTGAGAATAAAAATGGGAGAAACACATTCAGACCTCAAAAATGAAAGATCATATCTTTTCAACCGGGTTTTCTTTTTCTTGTTTTTTTAAAAAGATAAGTGAAAAACGAAGATGAAACCAGAATGCGATGACGTTTTTAACTTTTTTTTATCTTTTTAAATCCTTATACTTAAATTGTGTTTTCATCATTCTTTTCACCCAAAGGCTTTTTCGTCGTTTTTTTCCCCTAAACTATAAAATTCTGAAAGCGTGGAGCAAAATAGTTATAAAACGCCATTAAATGTAATAGTAAAAAAATATAAAAAAATTATTTAGGTTAATAATAATGATGTGATGCTCTACTAATATGATTTCATGCTGATATCATCATGATTATATACTGATATCAGTATAACCGTAGTGACATCAGTATGTTATATGTATATACTATATATATAAATATATATACCATGATACTGATATCACTAAGCATATTGATATGTATATACTGTATATATACCGGTTTTTGGGACTACTCATATCAATGTGCTTAGTGATATCAGTATCATGGTGGTTTTTGGGGACTACCAATATCAGTATGATGGTATGGTGGTTTGGGGTCTACTAATGTCAGTATGCTTAGTGATATCAGTAGTAT
>JAQIXS010003691.1:0-17305 GCA_034700785.1 Rossiulus vilnensis | reverse complement strand
ATTACCCACAATGCACTGCACATCCCGTGAATGAAGTCTGAACACCCCTCATTTTTTATTGCAGTTCGTAATCGCGTACGGCAACCACTCCAGTGTTTCGAAACGCGATTCAACTCAGATGTGAACGGGGTATAAGGTTATCTACGTCTGGTTATGGTGGATGGATTTTAGGTAGTCGGTCAAACGGGTTGGGAAAAACATCCTTATTTTCACTAACTTCTAGTTCCTGAATTACCTTAAAGTGCCCAAAATGTTGTGCGAGTAGAAAAGTTAAATATGGCATCAAATATGTCATAACTGACCAAGCATGTGTGCATACATGGCCAATACATAGAGAATGTACTACATGTATATGAATTTACTAGCCCAGGTCTGTTTGTATCTATCTATCGGTAAGTTAGTGCCAGTGTGTAATGTTCCGCAATTTATAATTTCGTTCAATGCGACATCCTTTTTCATTTTAAAAACGCTTTAGCCACAGCAGAACTCGAACCCAGGCACCCCGCATGCACACATTCCCACTAAGCCAAGTATTTCGGCGCTGAGGTAGAGATAGAAATCTGGGCGATTCCTATGACGCCATAATTATCGTATTCATTCCAAAAATTATATGGCCATAGCAGGTTTTGAACGCAGGCATCCAACTTTAAAGCACTGCACCCTCACCCAAATATTCCATTTATATGTGGGACATCGAAATTTGGGTGATTCTTATTTTGTCATGCATGACTTCATAATTATCATACTTGCTAGCCTAAATACAATAATCCATTCGGAAAAATGAAATAATCAAAATATGTTAAAAAAATTATTTTTTAATTATAAATATGTGCCCTTTTACTATGACAATGCTACATGGGACAAAATGAGAGAATATCTGCTGTAATTGAGGTGTTAGCATGTTTGACTGTGATGGGCAAGGTTGGAGGATCGAGCCCCCACACTTACATATTTATTTTCTTATTTGCTTTGAGCATTTAAGATGAAGTACGCACATCTATTGATCCATTTAGAAAGAAAAAACAGTACAACTTATTTGGGAGTCAACGTTTATTTATGGACTAGTGGACAGGGTCATCTGCTAAAAGAAACCTGCCAAAACCTCAATAGTATTGTATTTCCCACTTCACTTCTTGAAATTTATTCATGTTTAAATATTAATAGTTTGTGGTGATCGCATTTGGGTATAGAAGACTATGGATAAGAGACATTTCAAAGGTTTTCACTATTTTTATTTTTATCTTGCATGAAACTGTCACATAAAATACAGGCTCTATGAATAAGACGCACATTTCAAAGAACTCCAATTGCATGAAAATTTCACATAAAACAAAAAAGTACACATCAAATGACATTAGAACATGTATTTATTTCCTGGTGTTAGCATTCGAGGTGTAAGAAAATATTTGTGCAGACGAGAGGGGGTCAGGCTTGGACAGCTGACTCTTATGACTCCCATTCCCTCTTGATCCACAAATGGTATTAATTTATAATGCCAACAATATTGACTGTAATAAATCAGCACATTAAAAGTGGGCCTTAAACGATCATTACTAATAACATTAATACAATAATGACATTTCAACAATAATGGCAATCATTCTGTTTCAGTATACCATACATGATCATTATTAATGTCATTTTCAGAAGGAATGTCATCAACCTCAATCTCAGACCTCAATCCACCAGCAATCTTTACTCCTTCATTACTTGTAAGCCATACAAGATCATGTTAGCTTCACTCATTACTGACAATCATTCCATCTCAGTGCCATTAAAAATTATCGTGCAAGGCCCACTAAAGACCGCAATGGAAAAGTATGCGACTCCAGTGAGTTTCCGTAATTTTCCATTTGAGTTCATTTGAGATTGAGACCCAGCAGTCCTTTCGTACCTTTGCGTACAGAAGCACCATGGTGAGGCATAATAATCACGTTCAATTTTAAAACTGTCAAACATCGACTGATTACAAAATCCACTAGTGAGTCATTTGAACATTTGAATTTGCCACACAAAACCGGTCGTTAGGTGGCAGATGCCCTACGCTGAACTGACATTTGATCACGATTGCCGAACTACCTCGACAAAATCAATCGATTAATGTCCCAAGTACGTGGACAAGCTCACTCTTAATTTCAGTGATTTTATCAATCGCAATTCCTATCTGTTTCGAGCACCAAACACGATGTGAAGACAAGCATTTAAGCGGCACGGTCGACCATACCGAACATTCTCGAACTCAAATTTTCGAACGCACAGACAGCGAGTGAACTCACCTTGTTGTCAACCGACGCTGAATCCTTCTCGCCAGCGTCGGTCTTCCTCTGCTTCGTTTTCGGCTTTGTGATCTCCATCGAGTGCCGTTTTGCCGTACTTTCAAACGCGAAAACACCGCTAGACGATCTTCAAAACACACGCACGTTTTCGCTGTCGAATTCCAAGCGCAAAAATGGCGCCCACTTCCGCTGGCTTCCTAATAGCCTCGTTTGCCAACAGCAGCGAAAGAAACCACAAATATGTCAACGATAGATAGAAATCTCTAAATCACGATTAATTTAAACAAATACTCATGTCAAGTAATATTTAAGTCGATATTTACACCTAAAAAGATAAAGAGACAGCGAAACGCAAACAAAGAACGGCTGACGAGAGTAGGGAAATAAGCGGCAAATCACATTGTACGTGCAACACGGATAAAAGCAATCGCTGGCGCTATCTGAAGATTGGCACCATTTTGTACTCTCGCTAACTAGATAAATGATTACTTTTGAAATTTTACGCTAAATTCGTGAATTTCATAAATTAAGAAATCAGATTAATTAGTTAGCATTATATAAGAGTCATTGCGATATAATAGAACATTTTCTTAGTTTTTTTAAAAATTTAAGTTTAAATCGCACTTCAGATCGCAAATGCAGTGCAGAACAACTTTCGAAATTGTAAACACTTCATTGCGAACCAGCTTATTTTTTAAAATACAAATTAACTACAGATTTAATAAACAGTTTGGAGAAATTACGGCCATAATAACGTATTTAGATTGTAAATATAACTAATTCTAGGAGAAATATGAAGGTTTTCTTGATTTTTTTTCAATAAACATCAGATGTTAGATCAGGTGGTCAGCCTAGTTTTATTTTTAATTTTTTTCAATTAGAAACAAAAATTCAAGCAGAGAAAAAATTGAAAATGTTATTATTTCGAAATTCCTTGCCGCAATATGCTTTTCCTCTCACACCTCCAGTGACCTTCTGACTCTCCAGCTACTGAAAGTTGCCTAATTTCCCCTTTTACAAATACTAAGATCTCACGTTCATTAGTAATGTCATTCTCAGAAGGTAATGCCATTAGTAATGATATGTTCAAATCATGACGACACGATCGATTTCACGATAATTGCACATAATTATCGAAAGTTTATGGATATTTCATAATATTCGGTAATATTTCGCAGAAAGTGATTTGAATAAAGTTAATTAGCGAATATATGGTGGGAAATAAATTTCAGAAAAAACTTGTGTACTTTATCTCGTCACCTCAAGTGGTTTTAGAGAAATCGTAATCGGTGTGAGTAAAAACTCTTTTGTTGTGATCATTTGGAACAGTTCCAGAAATCACACGTTCTTTTTTGCAACAAAAGATTTTGTCACTACCAATAATAAATGGCACTATTTTACGAAACAAGTATTTTCATGTTTACGGTGTAAGTCGGCCATAAAAACTGTTTGACATTTCTAATTCGTGGGTATGCTGCGGTTTACCTATCGTTTATAATCACGTTTGGCAGACCACACATTTTTATCTGCAAATATATTTCGAATGATAAATGCGACTTAATATCCATAATTCCGTTAAAACACAAGAGCGATAAATTACGTAATTCCAGCGATATATTCCGATGGCGGTATTTACCGCAATGTTTAATTACACTTATTCTCACTGGGGAAATATTTTCGAAATGAGACCCTATTTATCAGTATTAACACAAGCAAAGCGTAGCTCAAATATGTAATAAAAATATAAAACGTATGCAATTATTAGAGCATTAAGATACTAGAAATTCCGTGTTTGATCTTGCATTTTCTTTGCAGCGTGAAATTCATGTATGATATCATTAATTGACGAAAATGGACTTCGAATTTTCTATAGTTCAATCAGTTTTCAGAACCACCCTGTATATTGTCCACCGCAATGTAATCGGCTTTTGATTGTGATGCTCATTGAAATGCAATTATTGAACATTGACTCGCATTCCTGATTGATATATCTGATTAAACGCTGTATCAAATTCGCTCGATCAAATTAAGATATATGTTTTGATTCAGTGTATCGTTGGAAGAAACTAGCAAAGTTCTTGAAATGAATCAATAGTTTGTTGACAATTTCCTACATGTTCCATGTACAGGTTGTCCCAAACATCACCGAGCATTTCTTTTAATTATATTATGTAAAAAAAATACTTAGTGGCATAATTACAGGTTTATATTTATGCAAAAACAAATATCCTCTCCTGTATGCACTTTATTCCAAAGTATTAATTATGAATTGTTTTATTAAATGAACATTTTTAAAGCTTTCATAAAAATATTAAATGAAATTTTGATCATTTTAATCCCATAATTAGGGAAAGATAAGTTCCCGAAAGTAAATTAACCTGAGTTCCTCAATGCCGGTGAGCAACTTTAAATTTCTTTGGATTACACCTTCAGACTGTTCGTTAAGGTATAATTTCTGATCAAAAAATTAAAACCAATCATGCTAACAGATCGTAAATCACATTTACTTTTGAAACCCCTGTAGAGGCCTATGAGATGGAATAATCTGAGAGGCCGTAGTCACTAGTGGACATGTTTTTGCCAAATGGACCAACATGGACAGGAAAACTACACTGTATGATTAAATAAGACAATGGCGCAACGGGTTAAATTAAAATCCTCAGAGCAGCATGGCTTCCCATCATGCTAAGCAACCAAATTGTAGCATATCCGGTCATTGGGTTGAGAAAGAAATTAAATGGAATCAAGTGACGTTGTAAAAAACCTTGATTACTCATTAACTTAAGAATTCGTTACGTAAATGTCACTATGCATCCCACATGGAGTTTGTCAACCTTAAGTAACGCAGCCATTTTTCCTGGTAAAATTCTCCGATGAATCACTTTTGCTAATATGTGTCACATTCGCGAACCTGTGTTGTGATGATAAGCATTCCCACTCATTGCGCCATTATCATTTTCATAAGTTAAACATTTGAAGAAACTAAAAAAAAATTATAAGAACATTAAGGGGTGTCAATGCATACGTGTACATGTATATGGCATGTTGAAGTTGTGTGATGTGGAAATTTGATGTCATTTTGTATGGAAACAAGAAGGCATACAGTATGATGCACCCTGTACCTATTTTGGTAAATCCTTAGTACTAAAAATATACGGCAAAGGGTACCAAAGCATGGTCACGGGGCCTAGACCCCAGGCTCTGGGGTCTAGGTCAGTTAATCTTTCTTTTCCCAAAATAGAACATCGCAAACACAGAGCTTGTTAACATTTGAGTGTTTTAAAACTTGCACGACGAACCGCATCTAAAGTTACATATCTACAATCATGAAATCAGTTT
This sequence comes from Rossiulus vilnensis, assembly GCA_034700785.1. Lineage (NCBI taxonomy): Eukaryota > Metazoa > Arthropoda > Diplopoda > Julida > Julidae > Rossiulus > Rossiulus vilnensis. The sequence continues at coordinate 11,690 of JAQIXS010003691.1, read as the reverse complement.
TGTATCTGCTTATCATCTTGCGAATGATACCAGGGGCAATCCATAAACCCAATTACTGTTAATGATATGACTTGCAAAAGATATTTTCAAATATCTTTATTTTTATCAAGAATAATTATGTGGCATTTGCTGAAAGGAAAGAAAATATATGCCTATGGCTACAAGTAAATCTTATTTGAGGAACGGTCAGGAACCCTGAAATAAATTTTGCTTCGTTTTATCATTTTAGTGATTGTAACGATACACCTCCATTACTAGTAAGGACTCATTTGTTAAGGAAAAAATCTGACGTAAAAATTAACAAAACGAAAAATGGAAAACTATAAATGTACAATGCATGGACAAACTTCAAAAGACACAATGTGCGGAAAAACTGCTAAAACAACTTTTGAAATTTAACATTACAGGAAAGAATTTCAAAACCTGAACCTTATTAGCTGTAGTACGAATGTACCAGCGTTTAAAAAAAAAATAAAGCTGGGAAGGTATTGAAAGGTCAAAAATCTTCATCAAAATTATTATCGGCCACTCATCCGGGAAAATATCTACAGAATGTTGGTGGAATTGCTGGAAAGTGAACTCCCCCTATTCAAATTCAACGCATGGGCCTGCTTACGTTTCACAGAATAAAGCTCGAAATTTGGACAGTACTAACTTTTATAAGCACAACTTTTTTAAAAATCAAAGCTGAAAATTAAGGAAATGTCAAAAATCATCGAAAATTGCTCAAAATGTGGCAGGTAAAAAATTTCTACTACCTCAAGAACTTTTCAAAAACAAAGCTGGAAAGGCAGGAAAATGACAAAGAATCATCGAAAATTGCTCAAAATTTAGCCCGTACTAAACAAAACTTGATAAGAGCTCAAAACGCAACCCTTACTATCTAAAGTACTCAATTAAGAAACGCCGGGAAAAGAACATGTAGTATAGTGAAACTTCTCTATGTTGGACATCTGTGGCGAATACCAAACGTATCCAAGTTAACGGGGTGTCCGAGTTTCAGTTTGACAGGTTTTGATAACACGGGTGGTTTGGCCATGTCAGCCATATAATGTCCCATATATGGCCATTTATGATCATGCATGCCAAATTTCCATAGACGGAAATAAACAAGAAGAAATTTCGTTTCAGCACTAATGGGATGACACCCTTATGGCTGTATTTCTCAGTTGAATGAATGGAAATAAACATATACAGTGTACATGCACATGCATTAAAGTATTTGGCTTTACATGCTAAGTTCCACAGAAGACCATAAACATGCATAATCAAGTACAACTTATTAACGAAGTAGAGCTAGGTAGCTTAGTGGCATCATATCCGTCTCGCATTCGGAAGACCAGGGTTCAAATCCTAATTGTAGTTTTCGTGGTTTAAACAAAATTCCCAGGCAAATGCTACGATAAGGTGCAATGTGGTGTCCCACTTGGAGAAGTACCACAGTAATCGGCCACGACCGTGTTCCTTTCCCCAACACCCTTAAGCTCTCCTAACTGCTCAAAATTTGTAACTGCGCTTATATTAATTGGGGTTGAACAGATTGACCCCTTACCACATGCCTTTAGAGCATCAAACACATACAGTGCACACGTATTGAAGTGAATGGCTTTACATGTAAAGTTCCATACGTGCAAATACTGTATGTGCTGATCTATGGCATTCATGTCCACGCATGCCCAATTTCGCATATGGGCATACATGTCTCGCCTATCTTACTGAATTCTGTCTAACATACTTGGTTTTTCAGACTTTGTAGCGCATAAAAGAGTGTCCGACAATGGGGTGTCCCACTTGGAGAGGTTGCCTCTAATGTTAATTCCATGGGCCATGTTTGGTGCACGTAAAACCTGACCAACTTAGAGGAGTTTCACTGTACTAGGAAAAGGCTGGTTCGTTGAAAACCATCTCGAAATTCGGCCGGTGCCCCCTCCCCCCACAATCTGTCATCCCGCCCGGCGTGACCAGCCCCATCCCAAGCGCACCATTCGCCCGTCCCAATCCCAACCGAAGTCAAAAGCAAAAGCAGAACCAGAAAGCAAGCAGCAGCAGCAAAGCCCGTTCTGCCCAGGCGTCCCAATTCCCTCCCCCGCGGGCCAGTGGAGTGGTCCGGGCGGCGCAGCGGCCGACCGCGTATCGCTCCGCCGCGGCGAGCTAGTCCCCGCAAGCGAGCGGCCTACCGCAGAGGGGTTTCGCGCGGAGTGATCGGTGCTGGGGCCCGGCCAGGGGAGTGGCACAACAAATAGCATTCCTCGGTTCATTCACGAAACCGCAAGACCACTGCGACGGTTGTGCTGCGGGTTCGCAGGGCGCTCAACGCACGCGATACACCGCACTGCCAACTCAGCCTTTCCTTCCTTCCTTCCAACGGATAAAGCCAGAGCTAGAGAGTGTCGCCCGCGTGCGTGCACTTGTCGCCAGCGCAGCCGACACTCCCTTCCAGCGGGGGTTCTAGTTGCGCATCTAACCCCTTGGCCGCCCCATGCATTTGCCCCTAGAGCTGACCGGCTCGGCCGCCGTCCCCTGCAGCTCCTCGCCGGACCTGACCAGCGCCAAGATGACGGATTTCCTGTTCGGCGAGCGCGCTCTCAGCGAGGTGCTCAGCGAGCATCCGGGCGAGCTGGTGCGCACCGGAAGCCCCAACTTCGTGTGCTCCGTGCTGCCCTCGCACTGGCGCTCCAACAAGACGCTGCCCGTCGCCTTCAAGGTGGTGGCGCTCGGTGACATCGTCGACGGAACCATCGTCACCATACGCGCCGGAAACGACGAGAACTTCTGTGCCGAGCTCCGAAACCACACGGCCATCATGAAGAACCAGGTGGCCAAATTCAACGACCTCAGATTCGTCGGACGATCCGGGCGAGGTAAGAAAACTTATCCTCTCAATACTTTTAGCTCTAGCATGCGCCAAACTTTCCACTTCCGCCACGTGCTCGCGCCCACTTCCGGCGATCCCCGCGACCTCCCTGATGGGCGATGACAGCCAGTCACGGTCAAAGAGTAGATGACGGACAGTACGTACCAGAAGACCGGATGATGGAAGGTCCAAACCTAAAGACTTGTAAAGATGACAGACAGTCCAAGCCTGAAGACCAGATGACAGACAATCCGAACCTAACTATCACTAGATAACAGAAAGTCCAAAAATAAATAGACTAGAAAATATGACAGACAGTCCGAGACAATTCAAACTTAAAGACTAGAATCACCTGATGACAGGAGGCCCAAATCCAAAAGATTATAGAGTAGATGATGACAGACAATGCTAGAAAGTAGGATAGATGACAGAAGGTATGTCCAAACCTGTAACCTTATAGGACAGGCAGGATCTCGTGTTTATAACATCGGTAGATTAAAGGATTAATTACGTGGGTGTATATATAATGTCTTTAGCGTGATTTGTGAATGATTTTAAGTCGGGGGAAGAAGGAGTAAGCTTCGCAGGTCTTCTTGCGCATCAGGCACCGCAAAACAGCAGTTTCGTTAAAAATGATAAATATTTAAAAAGTTATTAATATAGGTAGGAGACCAAGAGTCCTAGATATTCACAAAATACTCTTGACGTTGCATGATAAAACTTATCCTATATTTGTTAACGAGTGAAGGTTTGGAAAGCCCTAGTTCTCAGTAAACAGAAAAGTATAACCTTACCTTGTCTACTCTGTTTTCGGCTATTTTAGAAGCGAGTGAAGGTTCGGAAGGCCCATCTTAATAAGATTACGGCGTTAGCACTGATTACGTTTGGTCCTAAGCTTACGCCGTTAAGAGCATTCGGAAACTCTAGTCCCTTAGTTTGCTATTATTATAAGTGTGTAGTTTATTTGTCTTATGAGTCCCTTGGGGCCGATTCTAGGGACCGAACCGTCCCAGGCCTATATCGACCATGACAAGGCCAGACCGATATTTAGTTCCGTTTGAACCAGTCGTTGGAGAACGGACTTAAACATTTTCGCAAAGTTTAAAAAATTCTTACGTTACATTTCTTCTTGAACAAAAGTAAATGAATGCGAGGGAATCTAAAACGAAACCTCGAAAATTACGTTCAGGGTTCGAATTTCGCATACGGTTGAACAATTCGTATAACCTCCTTTATAACACTATCTTCAGAAGGGCTTTATATAAGGTCTCCTACCTGAACGTGGCTTCACCTGCCTATTATTGAAAATTAATTCAAATCGTTTAGACCAAAATTTTTAAATTAGTTTTAGATATAAAATTTCCAAAGATACATTAATGAAAAGGATTTTGATTTCGTTTCAAATGGGTACGGCATTCCATATCGCATGCACGCGCGATCCCTTTCTAGAATTCAGCGCGGTTCCAAATTTGAAAATTTAAAAATTTGAAAAAAAAAGCGAATCGGACGTCTAAAATGAATTCCGGAAACCCAGTCCGCAAAAGAACGCCGTCTCGTGAGGCTGCTGGACGCGAGCGCCATCGATTGGAAAGCGTAGGCGTAAAAATAAGTTTCGTTTGAGAAGCCGAAAAAAGTTTCTACTATTTGTAAAATATATTTTCGTATTTTTGGGAAGTACTTCGGGAGATCTGCGAGGTCATTGTTTTTGGCAGAGACCTAAGTTGCTGCCTACCGGTTTCGATGCTTGGGAAAAGAGAAATATGGCTAAACTATCCTTGAAAAATGTTCAGAAATGACCAAAAATTGTTTGTTGAAAAATAGACTAATAATTCGGTAATATGGCTATTATAAAGGCCTAATTGGGCGCTTAGCCTTTCGGGAGGTTATAACCACGCAGTGTATCGCAAAATACTGAATGATCGCAGGATTTACACATGTTCGTTTTGCAAATTAGCGAACAAATTTCAGTAATCTGAGATCTAAAATATATATTGCAGTGTAAATAAGAGCGGTTGTGAAGATTGAATTATTTTTCTTACTAAAATTATGAAATTGCACGTAAATCAGGACTGTTGTCATCATGCAGGGCATTCCATATAGCGCCTACTGTATTTAATAAATTCATGATTTGTTTCAAGGAAAATAATTTAATTGCTCGTCTTCTTCGATCATGAACTGCGATCTTTCCGACCCTTAATTATATACTCGAAATATATATTATTTTAAAAAGTATCACACTATGCAAAGCCGGTAAGATTAGGGGCATGCATGACCTATCTGGAAATTCAAGTTTCATGTTGAAATTTCATATTGGAAATTGAAATTCAGTTAATAATTAGATTCAAGTGATTCTTTTGGGATCCTGCAGAATTTCCGGTCAAAAGAACTGGAATTTTAAAATATTTTTCATGCGATATACATGCATCGAAATTTTTCCGATAAATTGTTATTGGATCGAAATTTTATTTGATTTTTTATTATTACAAATGCTTATGGTGAGGCTTGCAAATTTGTCAAGTAGGCTTAATACTACTGGTCATAAAAGCGCAATTGTAGTACTGTATGCATTTTTATATGAAATGGTTAATTTATGATATTTTTGAAAAAAATACTCCCGAAAAAATTGCCCGTTATGAATTTTGAAATTCTTCATAGAATTTTATCTACATTATGTTTAAAAATTTGTCAGGTAGGCTTCTATTATTTGTCATAAAAGCGTATTTGAAGGAGTGTACAGTTTCGAAAAAATATTCTTTATATAACTTCTGTAATTTAAAAATTGCTCGATCTGTGAGCACAAGAGATCAAATTATACATTTACACTTTGAGAAAATTTATCCGCTAAATCGTAAGCCTGATGAATGCAATCAACACACTTTCTAATCTTACAAAAACTCAGTTAAACGCTCGTTAATTTGGCCTGTTGCGCAATGTGCACCGACCGGATAATTGGAGTTTAATTTTACCTAGTTATAATTTTTTTTTTTACAAAATGTCCTTTTCTGCACTGGGGATGGTCAGCTACGAAAATCAAAAGTTAGATGCTTATTTTCGAGAGTGTTTATTGCTGTAGATGGCGTTGCTGTAATCATTAATTAAGCAGCGAAAGGACAAGCGAAATTTAGCCCAAGTTGGACGCAGTAATTAAACGGTCAAGACGTGTGCACCTCGTTGATAAATGACCCTATTAGTGCGTTCGCGAGGGGAAATTTCTAAATTTTATCCTAAAAGCTAATTAGGCATGCATGCGCGAAATTAGCCGCCATGCATCCGAACTGACCTCGAATGACCCAAGACTCGAGGAGGACCTACGGATGGTCTTCACGGATGGTCAAGCGAAGAGCCCAGAGAGGTCATTGGATGTTCTTATGGTCACCGAATTGCGCGATATGGCTTACGCCTAATTGGAAGGGATGTTCCCTCGCGTAGGATGAAAGGGGCACAAATAGAACGCATTTAATGGGCGCAGATCGAATTAAGGGTTTGTTTATAAAAATCATAAAACCCCAGATTTGTCCATCAAAAAAGCCTAGCTGCCAATTTCAATTGATTGAAGGCCTGAAATTTCAAGACTTGAAAATGCATACACATGCAAGGACGAGGTCTTATGTATGGTTTAAAAAGAATGTTTCAATCGCCGATTAGATTTCACTGTATGTTCGTTGAAAAGTCCTAGATCGGAATTTTGGGTCATTGAGGACCTCGAAAACTCATTTAGATGTAGGGATTTATTTTACGAAACAATTTAATATTCAAACTGTTTGTCAGTTTAAAAATATTTTGGTAATTGGCGAAATTCGCGATTAAATTAAGCTTGTGAAATGTAGATTTTTGAAGAAAAAAATTCTCTAGTGTTAAATGTTTGGAAGTTATTGCGTATGAAAAACAATTTTTTTACAGGTGAGCGACATAGAATTGCGTAGTATGCGCACTATTAAGTAATTTTAAGCATAACGAAACTTGTCAAAAAATGAGCAATTTGAAGAATTTCAGCTTGCCAATTGTTGACTTTCAAAAAATAATATAATTTATTATTAAAATGTTAAATTTTAGAAATAGTATGACGTACGAAAACAATCACAACACAACATGCACGAAGAATTAATTTTAAACGCAACGAAACATGTCGGAATTTAGAGAAATCAAGCTTGTAAAATATTGCGTTTTGAAACAAGAACTCAATGAGTGTTTCATTTTCGAAAATTATCCAGTATGAAAAACTAAATCATAGGCAAACGACCTAGAAATGCATGATATGTGCACGATTATAAATTTTAAACTTAATAAAATACGTGGAAACCACGAGATATTTAAGTTTGTGAAATCCTGATGTGTATAAGAATTTTAAACAAAATCCGGGTAAACATGTCAAGCGCAGAAGAGTTATGCATTTCTAAGATAAGGGATTTCCCGTTATCACACTTTTCCAATTCGAAATCTTCCCATTGCATGGGGGAAGTGAGGATTCCTAAACACAGCGGATAGTTGTCACTGACCAGGGTCGTAAACACTTACTTTCATCAATATTTTAAAGACAAAAATATAACTGATATTACGAAGCCGAAATGGCTCCATAATTCGCTCTAGTGATTTTGTCTTTGATGGCGCTGCAAGCCTGCAGTTCAGAACCAGGATTTAGAGGAAGGGGAGGGGGGGGGGGTGGAGGCCACGGCGAATATAATTGGATTAAATAAAGTTCGTATGTCGAAGGGGTCGATTAATTCCCCGATTGCAAATGGGCTTAACACATGAGCCAATTTTTTATTTATTTCCTTAAAGGTAAAACGATTAAGGTGCGAACAACGAGCTTTGTGTTTCTTTTTTTTTCTCCCCGTTTCTAAGAAGAAGAAAAAAAAAAGGTAAATAAAAAGGATTCATCGAAATCGGAGGTCCTTTAAAAGAGGAGGCCGACTCTATTTAAGCCAGGCCGCGTAATAAAGTTTATAGCACGTTTTAAACTGCTGAAAATCGCTGATGATCTTATAAACGGCCAACTAACAACACTCAGTTATGGCGATAACGAGTTACGCCAGTTAGTGAAGCTCAAACTGCGACATTTTTCAAATTCTCAGGGGTTTTTAACAGCTTTTTTTACAACGACGAAGAATTTAGGGGTTTTATTTCCGTGCCCGATTTGCAACGACCCCTGTGGGCGAAACGTCATGGACCGAATCTTTTGTGGGAAGTACATGCATGCAGTCAAGGCCCCATAAACTGAACTTTAACAGATTTTGGATGTAATGTTATAGATCCAGAAAATATGGTAAAATCGCTGATATGGGCACTTGGAGTTACCTCGCACTGTGTCTACATGGGTTTGGTGATTTCAAAGTCAAGTAGATGAATTTTCAAGAAACTGACAGCTTTTAAGGCCGACCCAAAAGGATACCCACCATGCAATAAATTATGCACACAATTTAGCTTCAAATACTTGTTATAATTGCTAAATTATTTTAACTTGCAAACGTCCCGTTTATTTATATAAAAAACATTTTAGTCAGCATCTTAATGCCATGTGGATGGGGATAGGGGGCAATCCGTTACTCGAAATTACAAATTTTGAAAAGTTGAGGGTGATCCCTCAAAGACTAGTTTAATCATTGGACACTTTTGGAAAATGCGTGAGAAATTATTTCAGGAATACTGCTTCCATCTTCTTAAAAAACAAACGTCGACCTTATCATTTTTTAAAAAATCGTTTTTCAAAATAGATATTATATGATGCTGTATGCTCTTACTGTACCAAGTCTGTAGAAACGTTTGCCAACCGCGGTCAATTATAGAAATGTGCTCGACTTCAACCTTTAAAATTTAAATCACATACATGTATATAGATTTAAGAAAAAACATATTTTCGCATTTAGCGACTATAATATGTGCGGTCTGTTCACCTGATCAACTGTCCAACATTGTCAACAGTCGACGAAGAAAGAATTTTGACTTATTTGCTGGCAGTGCCAGTGGTTCACCAAATGGCATGTTTTGGGGTTAACCGATTCTTGCTGAAATCCTTATCGCTGGATTGGCTAATAATCCATGGGCGCAACGCTCGCAATTCCCTAAACAAATACTCAAATTTCGCTGGAAATGTGAATTTCCTCGGAAAAATTTATAGAGCATTTTTTTGAAGCTCAGCAACAACAGCTGGAGCATCGACGAACTAGCAAATCAACAGTTTTTTTAAAAAAATGGAAAAGTGGGAATAAACGTAAATTTACGACTGGCAAACAATAATCCTGGCATCCTTGTTTCGGAGGAAGCTTTATATGTCAAAGATATTACTTCAGAAAAAAAAAGTATGTTGGTCTAGGTGATTTGTAGAAAATAAAACGTATTTTCATTTACCTGTTGCTGAGAATTCAGTTGTTCGGTTGATGCAACAGAACCTACAATGGGCTGTCCACTGGATATGGATTTCCCTGAAAGGTAATTAAATTAGCATTAGGATCATAATTGTAATTCATGATTTTGAGGTTTATTGCATTTTTTAAAACTTAATTATGATGTTTGTATAATCCTAGCATTTGTTTTAAAACAAGTGTTCTTAAACTGATTAAATGGTTTAAAATGTGTTAAAGCAAGCAACCTATATGCCATATAATTCAAATGTTTTATAATAATGTTTTCTTTTTATTTATGTTAACTACTATCGCGTGTACTGGTCATCAGTCATTGAAAAGTCACTAAATTAACATCAGGTTCATTTTAATAACTGTGACAGTTTAGGGGAATACCAAAAAGCACCATAAACCAAAACTCAATAAAATGTTTATAGTCTTAATAAATGTTTTATTATGCCAACTACCCTTAAAGTCCTTAAAAATTCAGTAAGTTAGCATCGTGTCATTTTATCTTTATTAGATTGGTTTAATCGTTCTACCTTCTTGGAACGCATTTTAAGAAATTAAAATGTTGTCCTTTTCGCCTTAAAAACTGTTTAAAACCAACTACAGGTGAAAAGTTTGTTCTTAGTTTCATTACTCGATTTAAAATTTGTTGAAGCGCCCAACGTCGAAAGGTTTAAAATATTCAGAATAAAATATTTAAGTTTAAAAAATTGTTTTTATTACGTCGGATTCTCAAATTGATGTAGCTTTGTTTTAAATTGTGTCTAAATACCACACGATAAAGTAATTCAAAATTCAAGTATTTTCTAAACGTAAAGCTTGCACTCCCATGCTTGTAAGTCATTAAAATATTTTTTATTCTTCAAGTCTTTTAAGGACTTACCGGTAAATGTAAGTTTATTGATTGAAATACAATCTTAATTTTATGAGATATTATGTGTGAATTACTCTCAATTACTTCTCTCAGTTCTGGTTTATTCCTATTTAAAGTCGGTCCCCAAAATGGGCCAATGAAAACGCTTGTGCTCTCACAAGGTCAGTAGTTACATTACCTAGTTATAGGCGGAGATGAATTGATAGTTTCTGCCCATAAATGACGCTACATCCCTGGAGATCGAATTTCATCAAATTTGTTATAAGTTTATTTTTTTAAATTTCTGCCTCGAAATTACTTTACGCTTGCTAAAAAATCATAATTGTTTCGCATTTTTGGCGTCGACCATTAGCGCGATGAGGTCCGTGAATATCGATGGACATCAGTGAACGCCGTGTGACCAGACTCAAATCCCCCCCATCAAAACATTCTCATTTCGTGGTGCGTGCTTAATATTATCGTTTGAAATTCATTCCGTTTAAAATCCGTCCAATTTTCCGCCTGGGACTCATGGATGACCATCAGCTAGGGTAAGGGTAAAAGGGTAGGGTTTCAGCAGCACACGCATGGCCGACCGCAGCGCCATCAGCAGCAGCCAGATCCGTTCCCAGATAGACGCCATTTCGGATTATTATCAAGTTTATTACATGCTTATAGGGGTCCCTGACACCCACCCCGTTACACCCGGTTGCCCGGGATAAGTATCGACGCACGCAAACGCAATTTCGGCCTAGACATGACCTTCTTGGATAAAACCAGATGAAGAATTAGCAACACTTCACCTCTTTCTTTCCCAACTACACAACTAGCTCGATCTTCTTCTACTGATTTCCACAAAAATTTCAGGAAAAAAAAAATTTTTTTTGGCCGCTGACCAGACACCGCAAATTCTTAGATCCGAACTCGAGATTATAGTTCGGTTTACCCGTTATTTGCGGCTAGGTGGTGGTGCGAAAAACGCGAGCGCAGCGCCACCTATGGGCGCCCGTCATCTGCGCCATCTGTTGGCGAACCTAGCAAGCTTTACTAAAATGCTTTTAAACGAAAGCTATAGGGAAGGCTGGTCACTGAGATGACAGTTGAGATTTGAGACTCGTAGCTTGGTTTGAAGTGAGTTTCAGCATCATTGAAAGTAATTTGATTTTCCTGTTCGAAAAATTCAATAGGCATTACTTCAATCCCATGTGAACGTTTTGAGATGAAAAATCAAATTTGAAAGTAAAGAAAAGTATCAAACTTGGTCATTTTAACTCAGTTTAAATCTGGTTTCCTTGAAAGTCATTTATTGTACAGTGCCAAAAATGCAGCAGTCAATATTCCAGTTCCAGGTAAAATTTTTCCAATAAATTTGTCTATTTTAAGCTCGGTTTACAACGGGTTTCGACATGAAAAGTCGTTGATTTTACAGTACTTAAGTGCAGTAAGAACCATTATAGATCCACGTGACATTTTTGACATAATTTGAAACCATTGAAAAATTAAAAAACTGCTCATTTTAGCTCGGTTTAAAGTCATTGGAAAGTCATTGATTTTACAATATGAAAAATGCAGATACCATTCCAGTTATGCATAAAATGTTTGAGATAAAAATGTAATTTGAGATCAAAGTAAAATA
>JAQIXS010003690.1:0-17307 GCA_034700785.1 Rossiulus vilnensis | reverse complement strand
CCAACGCTACCGAATGCGAAGCGTCTTATCGTCTAAGCGAGCAATAATTCCCCCTAATAATTACCCCCGTGCGTTCCCCCCGCATTCATCGATCTCCCAAATAACGATATTTAATAAAATAACTCGTACTGAAAGCTAAATTAAAACTACATGAAGAGATTCTTTCCTACCTTCGTCCCCGTCGTCGACTAGAATTACGAATGTCTCCGCGTTCTATTCGTGACGTCATCAGCCGACAGCCGACAGCCGCTCAGCCGCCTGGCCCTTCCACGCCATGTATAAGCAGTCGGCTAACGGCTAAATCGGCTGATGACGTCACGCACGGCTGTAACGGTTTTTTCCACAATTTCATAGAACGCGGAGACATTCGAAACGACGCCATGGGCGAAGGTAGGAAAAAAGCTTCATGTAACTCTAATTTAGCTTTTATTACCCGTTGTGTGTGTTAAAAATTGTTATCTGGGAGATCCGGGAACGCGGGGGGAACGCGCGGAGGAAAGTATTGGGGGAATTATTGCTCGCTTAGACGGTAGCGTCGCATTCGGAAGCGTCGGGGGATAGCGGCCCGGGGCCGGCAAACGAACGGATAATTTACCGGCGAAATAGATAGATCGCTCGCGTAAGTGTTGCGGCATGTTTACGTTGCTGATTTTGACATGTAAACGACGATTTGTAATTAGCGAATAGAGGAGCCGTCGCCCCGGATTACGCTGGCGTATTTGCTGATTCAATTGCCAATTGGGTTCTCGCCTCGTCGGTGATTTCTAAGCATCTCGATGGCTTTATTGGGTTTAATTGTTAATTGCGCGCTTGCTGGAAGTGATTTTGGAAATCCTTTACAAACAGCCGGTATATCAAGTGCGTTTTTTAAAATTTAAATTCAACGCATATTCTTCAGTTAATGGAAAGTTGTTTTCTTCCCCTATTGAGTGGGCGGTCGGCAGGAGGGTGTTGCCAAGGCAACGCCTGTCAATCATCGCGGAGTGGGCGGGGCTTATGCGGCCTGGCTGAGGAGAACTCAAAAAAGGAAAAAGCTGGAAGTTGAAAAATGTCTATGGCCAGTTTTGCTGGGGTTTTTCTTCGTGTATTTCCAATGCAGCCAGTTGAAGTCTATGGCCAATGCATTAGCCTATGATGAAATCCAAGTGACTAGATCCGATTTTTTTACAATTACTTATTTTTTTAAAATTACTTTTTCGCAAATGCAATGAAACCATGACAGTAATGATATCAATATTAAATGATAAGATGAATATTTATTTTGAAAATTCTGAAAATATCAGATATTCATTAGCGGGAAAAGTCATGACAGTGGGTCGCGTGTGTCAATGTCATGACATCATTGTTGGATTTTCGCTGAGTGCAATGGGTGTCAATGTCATGATAACGTCGTTGGATTTTCCTTGAGTGCAGTGTGTGTCAGTGTCATGACACCTTTGTTGTATTCTCACTCAGTGGGTCTAAATGTCATGACAACATAGTTGTATTGTTGCTGAGTGCAGTGGGTGTCAGTGTCATGACACCATTGTTAGATTTACACTCATTAGAAAAGTCATAACAATGGGTGTCAGTGTCATGACACCTTTGTTGTAATCTCGCTCAGTGGGTGTCAATGTCATGACAACATCGTTGGATTTTTGCTGTGTGCAGTGGGTGTCAGTGTCATGACGTACACCATTGTTGGATTTACACTTAGTGGAAAAGTCAGGACAATGGGTGTCAGTGTCATGACACCTTTGTTGTAATCTTACTCAGTGGGTGTCAATGTCATGAAACCATCGTTGAATATTCGCTGAGTGCAGTGGGTGTCAGTGTCATGAAACCATCGTTGGATTTTCCATGTGCATAGTGGCGACCCGTCATTCGGCAACGCAGCATCTCGGCCGGGCAATCTGCGGATACGAACCGAGTGGGCTTCCCAAATTCTTCACATCTCCCGCATTTTTCAACTTTGGGCTTAAAACAAACCAATGAAATCATTGTGCCTATCTGTCGACTACGTTGCCATGGCGACAAGAGGGTTTACACCGAGCACGCGCCCCGCCGCCATCTTGGATTCTTCCAGTTCCAAACTTCCATAACCTGTGAACAAGAGATCACAAGGGCTAAGGACCGAGCTGGACAATGGACTTTGAAAAAGACGAAATCGCCGGGGACCTCGTCTCGCTGGACAGTCAGGATCGTCAGGCGAGAAAGCGAGCTCTTGAGCGTCTGTGGAAGCGGGCGCGCACTTCGAAATGCCCTCAACTGCGCAACTCCATCGCTCTTTTGGCCCCAGCGGCGTTCGATTCTCAGGAATCCTGCAGAGAACTGACCATCAAGATCTTGGCCGAAATTGTCCGAAATGAAGCCGAAGAGGGAGATAAGTTGGATGTGGTGTTGTCCACACTCGTCCAGAGGCTGGGCGTGGAGTCCTCCGAGGAAATCCGGCTGCTCCTGGTAACCACAATCAACGATGTCCTCAGAGGGAGATGGAAGGATGTGGAAGTCAATCTGGAGTCTGTGGTGGAGGCCCTGGGAGCAGCCCTGCTTGACCAGTACCCTGAGGTGAAGAAGGAGGCCTGCGCCTGCGTCTGCACGCTGGCCCAGGCGCAAGGAGGACACTTCCAACGGTGCTCGGAGGCGCTCGTAGACCCCCTCATCAGGACGCTGGAACACCGGCACTCAAAGGTCAGGGTGTCTGGCCTGGACGCATTAGGTGAGAGCAACAACAACGAGAACAGAATGTTTGGTCACGAGGATTTTTTTTTGAATTTCATATCCTAAATATTGAGCTGATAGTCTTAGAAGGTGTTCCTTTAAAGTATTTTCTTACTTAAAAATATTTAGGAATGACTATCACAGACGCTATGCACTGGGGTACGCGTATTACCAAAATTATTGGTTTGGCTAATCAGCGCCTTAGGTTGAGTGCAGTTTTCGTCACTGGTAAATAGCAGAAATTTGAGGGCGTTTCCCAGATGATCAAGTGCCTCTCCAGTGGAAGAGACACTGCAATCAAGACTCCAAGGAGACTCGAGCATGGAACTTTTAGGAAAATTTACTTGCCTGGGAAAACTAATTGGGCTGAGGAAATCTTTAAACGAAACCACCGAGGTGCTAGAACCTGACCTCCAAAAACTTAACTTAAGGAAATCCGATCAATCCTTTCGTATTCAGACTATTGGTCTTATTTCATGCATGCCATCAGACGTTAGAATTCTCTTCCAAACGATAGCTTTAAGCTAGCAGAAATTTGGTTTGGCAATGATGATGGTGTCCACAATAATGTGGTTGAATCTAGTATAAATTGGGTTGATGGATTACACCCCCTACTCATCGCATCAGTAGCTTGCTGACAATATATAGGGTACAACGCTTTGGCCGTCCCTGTGTGCCGTTAATCGGAGCTGCCAATAGATTCCACTCAGGGTTGCCAGAATTGCTAGTTTGATGACATCTTTACACTCATTGATCATTGCGCAATAGTTTAATCTGTCCCTCAATATTTGCAGTAGTGATGACGTTGTTTCTAACTTGAATGCTTGTTTTTATCAGGTGAAACTATTCTACGAGGCACTAGCAAGCCCTTTGTTAACGTATGGCAGAGTTTCGCCCAACGCTTGCTGGATCCTTCGCCGATCGTCCGCCGGGCCGTGATTAAAATCGCCGGGGAATGGATTTCCGAGTGGACCGATCGCCGTTCCTACTATCCTCAGCTGATTTGCCTCATTCTATCTGGGTGAGTGAAAACTCATTTGAGGTGTGCGCTCGCGAGTGAAGCATTGCGGCGAATTCCCATTGTTTTACGTACAGTTTGTCCGATGATAACCCTGACGTTCAGCAGCTTGCCGTCAGGATTTGGCACGAAGCCGGTCGACAATACGAGAGGGAAAACGAAATCGAACTGCAGCAGCAGTTGGAATACGAGAAACCTGTTTCGGACGGATATCCAGGAGATCGTAAGCAACTTAATTTATCGTCGGCTTTCTGTTGAAACCTCATAAGTCCGATTTAAGGACATTTCTTGATTTCTATCTTAGAAATCTTAAAAATCTGTTTCACTGGTTTTTAATATAATGGAAATAATGTGATTTGTATTGGCAGTCTCCCCAAAATAATATCATAAAAATTATTTTTTAAAAAATCACGTTTTTGTTTAACGTGCTGTGGTGTCTTAAAACTCTTTTTCGTGTTTTCTGAAAAACGTTTGGACTTTATAGAGTTTGAAAGAAAACCCTCGTAATTTGCCACGTGGGTTTCAAGGCAGTATAACAACAAACCTATGCGCAATTTTTTTCTTCCCATCTACGACATCGCAACAGACGTGGCAAATAATTGACGTAATGTTTGATGTACCTAACCAATGTGTTTTGATGTAGTCTAAAATTGCTAAAGTGCTATAATTGTCCCATATCCAGGTTTCAGACATTGTTCGTGCAAAATTGTGTACTTTTTTTAGATGGAAATGATTGCAATATTTAATGGTGGAGCTTTCCTAGACTTGAGGAAAATAATAACTGCCTACTGAGTCGTGCCGATCGTGTCTTGTTCCTCTTACAGTGGTGAGAAGCCCTCTGGGATGCCGCGCCTTAGTTCGCCGCAACGCGTCTTGCCTGTTAACAGCCGTTTTCAATGACCTGAGAGACTGGAAGGAGGAAGCCCGCTTCAAAGCTGCACAGTTGCTGCACAGGCTTCTCCTACACCTCGAAACGGACATGACGCAACACGTTCCGACCATAGTGGACGGCATGCTTGCAGGATGCGATGATGGCGATTCCCAGATTGCGCAGAAGGTGAATATGGCAGATGGAATTCAATTCAATTGAATCCAGCTCAGTACGCAACTGTCAGTAAAGAACTGCCTCGTGTCAGGTAGGGGTTGTAATCCATCAACCCTTCTTACCGTTCAAACTGAATTTCTGTTAGCTCATGGTTGTCCTTTGGAAGAGAATTCCGACGTGTGATGGAATGCTTAGTCGGATCGGTTTGCTCCGATGCCTTTCCGGACGTTGAATCAATGCCCCGTTCGACTTTTCAGCTGCTGGAGTCCGCAGGTCTCGTCGGCTACGTCGTGCCGGCACGGGTCTGGCATCCGATAATCTTGGATAAGCTGGCGAGCGGTTCCAGCGTCCCGAAACTGAAAATGTTAGCCGCGATGCTGCGAGGGTGCCTGGATCCAGATTTGTGGAGCTACGGAACCACCGTCGCGGCGGCTTTGCTAGAGGCTGCCAGCGATCACATGCAGTCGGTTGGTAGAGCTGAAACTGGGGGTTCTTGCGCTTGCGATGCGTCCTGCTGAATCCGTGTTTTCTTTTTCCAGACGCCTCACCAAGCGCAGATACTCGAATGCGCGGAGGCGATGCTGAAGTCGCCTGGATGTCCGGACGACACGCGGTATCCGATCTTCCAGGTGTTGCTGACACTTTTTTCCTCGGGAAACGAGTTTCGTGACAGGGTGGGCATTGCTTCGTAACTTTTATTTCCTTTTATTCAATTCAACTCGGTACCCTGCTCTCAGCAGAGATATGCCACTTTGTTAAGGGGTGTAATCTCATGGTATTTTTTTTTAAATTCAACTTGATGGGCACCATCATCCTTGTCGAACTGAATTTCTGTTAGCTTAGGGCTGTCCTTTGGAAGAGAATTGCCAACTACTGATGGCATGCAAGAAATAAGACCAATAGTATGGATCCGAACGGATTGATCGGATTTCCGTAAGTGGGTTTGGATGTAAGATTTCCACCACCGAAATTACATGCAGTATTTCCAGGCAAGGTAATTTTTTCCAAAAGACCCATGCATCGAGTCTCCCTCGAGTCTTAATCGCAGTGTCTCTTCCATGGGAGAGACCCTTGATCATTTACGATAAATATCCGATTTTTTAAAACTTTTTTGGGGCAAGTTTTGAATATGCTGTGGACAGCACCCCAGTGCACATCGTAAATATTTTACAGAATTAGCAACTTTCAAAGGAATGCCTTCCAGATTGTAGTCCGGAATTGTTGATGCCCGTTTATGTGAGATTCTTTGAAAGCTGACCATCACTTTTTCACTTGTGTTTAGATTTATTCCTGCTTCGATCAGCTTTCGTTGCTGAACAACATCGATTCCAGAGACCAGCTGTTCGCTGCGTACGGAAAGGACATCGTGGCCTACCTCGTCAGCGGTCGTCCTTGCACATTGTGGAACGTCCACTCGTCCCAGTTTTTGGTCTTTAAAACGTTTTTAGTGGAAGCAGGTACGACTGCAATGAGTTTTTTTTTTATTAATCAGTTTCACCGGGGCAGACGCCTTTATTTTTGAATTTATTCGCAGGTCGGGCCATGAGCCGCGCTGTGGAGGACGTCTCATCGATTATCGCAGTCCTTTCTGGGCCCGACAAAGACGTGGAATTGAAGTTTTACCTGTTTCAAGCGATATCGCATCTGTCGGAGAAGTTGATCGGCGCCGAGGGCGAGGACTTTGCGGTGCGCTGTTTGAGAGGTGCGGCGAGTTTTCGACCGGCATGATGTTGTGGAGATTTGCTCGGCTTTTGCTAATTATTACTTCAAGTTCGAATTCGAGTGTTAATAGGTAAAATGATTCGGTTGTCGTAGAGTGCGTGCTGCCCAACTTGGACTGGAGGCCCGGGAAATCCGAGTCCGTGTTAAGAGCGGCTGCCTTGTCGTGTCTTCACTGTCTTCTGCAGCGCATCAGCGGCGACAGAGATGAGGTAATCGGAGATGTTTGAATCCGAAGGCGCCAGCGGAATTGAAATGCTACCGTCGAGAGTGAATCATGCTTCGAATTTCTCGAATTTAAAAATCAAAATTAGACATTTTTGACATCTGAAAATTAACGCCAGCTTTGAAGGGGTCACAAAAAGCACTCGGAGTCACGCGAAATCACGCAAAAATCGGTTGCGACGTAACGCGCCGTTTTCAAGCGTCGATGAAAACTTGTTTTGGAAGTGGTTCTGATGTTTTGGCAAACATTTCTGGGACGTTTACGCGTTTCTGCAAAAAATTGAAAATTCCTTGACGATGGATTGTGGCCTCTTCTCACGATATTGATTACGTCGTTTTGAGAAATCATAATGAATGCGCTGCTGCTGATAGATTTGCATATTTGTAAAGTCCTTTTACTTAGGAAATGAATGTTTAGAAGTTGTATATAGTATTAATATTTAATATATTATTAAATGAATAATTAGAAAAATTAAATTAAGGAAATACTTTTTGGTAACGAAGAGTGAAATAATATCTTTAACTTACTTTTTTTGTTTCGAATTTAAGCTTCGTGCGTTATCGCTTTGCATCTGATGTTTATCAAAACCGGTTTTGTTTTTTAAAGTTTTATTTCAGTGTGAGATTTTGGGTTGCTGTCGCGTTTAATTAAAAGTTTGCCAATTAATCGGATGTGTTTGTATTTCACGGTACTATCATTGCGCTGGCGTTTAATAATCCTAGTTATGGAGAAATAATTTTCACAAATCTGAACAATTGTGATTAATTTGTGTGAATCATTTCTTGAAACAGTTTCTTTCAGTTTTCGAAGACGTCCTATCGAAGTCGATCGGCTGCCTCGTGGACGGCCACGGCACAACCAGACGTGTGGCGTGCGAGGTCTTGGACAGCGTGATGTGGGATCACTCGGCATCGTGCGAAGGAAACCATTTTCGTGCTCTGAGCTCCAAGCTGGCCGAGAGATTGGACGACACTGAGCTCCCCGTGCGCCTCGCCGCTTGTCAGGCTCTGGGCTCGTGCTTGAGATCGTGGAGGACCGCCGGGACTTTCGACCGCGCTCACCTGGAGCCGATTTGCGGCAAGCTGATGCTCTACCTGGACGATCCGGAGGTCCGGTTTCAAAGCGCCGCATTAGGTGGGTGGTGTCTTCTGCTATTCGTTTGAACTCGGTACTTTACTGCCGGCTAGGATATGTCATGTAGTAGGGGGGTGTAATCCTTCGACCCATGGTGTTTTTTTCATTCAAAATTCCCAAAATTTATTTCTCTCAGAAACGCTGAAAATCGTGTCCTCGTTTGAACCCGCCGTAATCGGAGACCTGGTCGAGAAAGCGAGGGAAAAGCAGGAAAACCAAGAGCACCTCGAAGCGCTGACCAGGTGCTTGGAGGACGTGAGGCTGTCGTGATTACCGTGGCTGAAAGACCGATGTTTTTATGAAGTTTCAAGCTGCACCCTTTTCTAGAGTTTGCATTTCGAGTTTTTCGGATTCTTCTCGAGTCGTGGTAAAGCTGCGTGCCAGTTTGGGAAATGAGAGCGAAAGTAGCCTCTCGAGAGCTCCACACGCGAGTGGACACGGTACCGGGAGTGTTATCGGAGAGTTGCATCCCCCGCGTGTCACTATCGGATGGACACATCTATTCTTGGCCCCTCAAGGAAGTGGCCCTCGCAGTTCCAACCTGTTTCACATGGTCAAAAGTACTTTTCACTTTAAAAAGTATGCTATGATTGGACGAGAGCCGGTGTAATTTTCTCGATTCGAGTGTGGTACCTCTCAATGTTTTTAAGCTCAATACTTCTGTCAGTTCTGTATGTGATAGATCGGATACGGTTCTGAGAGTTAATGTAGCTGTTTCACGCTCTGCTCAGTCTCGCGAAAGAATAACTTAATGTTTGCAGCTCGTCTGAGATCACTCTCGTTGGCTACTATCGCTCTCACCTTTCAAATGAACGCTCGCTTGGCTAAGTTTCGAAGAACCACGCGTGACAACTGTCCACCAGCTGGGATGCATGGGGTTGCGCACACGTACTGGTCTTTTCAGGTCAGTTCAATTCAACTCAGTAGCCTACTATCAGCAAAGATGTGCCGCGTGGTGGTAGGGGGGTGTAATCCATCATTCCGTCTTATTCTTTTTTTATTATTATTATTCAACTTCATGGTCGCCATCATCGATGCCAGACTGAATTTCTGTTCGCTTAGGGCTGTCCTTTTGCAGAGGATTCCGAAGCTGATGGCATGCAAGAAATAGATGGAAAAGTCCGCTTCATTTTGTCTGGATAAACGAACATGCCCGATTTTCGTAGCGAATTTCATTGTCTTTCAGTCTCAGAGCTGAACTAAGGTTTGGAATCGAAGGGAAAATTGGCAGAATCAGATTTTGTTTTGTTTTTTCGCTCTTCACCAATAATTTATTACTTACGTAACGGCATCGGTGAATAAACATCTTTAAAGTTATGTACCTAGGAGTCTTTGGAAGATGTCATCGTTGCAGAAAAGTAGCACCCTAAAACTTCACGGAGAAATTTGGAAATTGTGGTGACGCCACACAAACCACACGATACATCGAAAGATGACGAAGCACCTAAGATACGGGCCCAATTCAAGACAGGACATCGTACAGAATGAACGAAAACTTGTACGGACTTGGACCAGGGTAAGCTACGGTCTCAAAAATTGCGTAGGAACTTCGGTGTAGCGATAAAGCCACGTTTGGACTTTGTGGGACACCGCAAACCACGCGGTACATCGGGAGATGACGAAGTAATTAAGAGACAGGCCCAATTCAAGACAGGACATTGGACGAAAACTTGTATGGACTGAAGCAAGGAGCATTAGAATGGAGCGGATCATGCTACGGTCTCTGGAATTGTGTAGTCAAAGAAGTCGAAGGATGGGCACGTATTCATAGTCGATCCGAAGTGGTTAACGGCTCGAACCTGTCGGTATTAGACCGCGATGGCCATTTCGCCCACGGCTTTCTGCCGGCGTAATTACTCTTCACTAATTGCTCCTCTTCGCTCGAACAGATCCGATTTGCATTCATCGATGCAAATGCGTATCCATGGAAACGGCCGAGAGCGAGAGATGCCGGCAAGGCTCTCGATCCGAGCACCGCGTTTATCGCTCCGGCGTCATTGCCGGCTTGGCGAAAGACACGTTGCCCGTGATCAATGGCCTGGATTCGTTCGGGGTTTTATGTCTCTCCCACGTTCGAGCTTTTCCTGCGGTGGACTTTCGGAGGATGCCGACAGCGGAACCGGGAAATAACGATTTCTGGTGAAGTGTGTTGGGCTGGGGAAAAAATGTGCTTGGAAGTGACGTCCTTCGATGACGTTACGTCTAAAGCCGACTTTGATTCAGAAAAAAAACTAACGCATTTTTGTGGGCTCTAAAATCTAAAAATGCTCTAAATTTGACTTTCAGTGCCGCGAGCAAGGAGACGGGCACCTCCAGAGGATCAGAGACTTGAAAAATTAATTATTAAAATAAATAAAAAATAAAAATTATATGATAATTAGCTTTAAAATTATGGTTCATGTGCTTAGGGCAGCAGTAAAACAAGGGCATTTGGTCCTTGAGATATACCCCCAGAGGACCAGAGAGCATCAATTAAGAAGCGTTAAAATAAAGTATTAAATCGGATAATAATTACGTAAGAATTATTTTATAACGACAGTTGATGTGGTTAGGGCAACAATAAAACTGGCATTTTGATATACCTTACAGGGGACCAGGGAGTCTTTTAATTAAGAAATATTGAAATAAATTTAAATAAAAGAGAAAAATATCAAGAAAAAAACTTTTGAAAGGACATCGTGTGCTAAGGGCAACAGTAAAACAAGGGCATTTTTACTATATCTTCCTTTGTAAGACCAGAGATGATAAAAGTTAAGAAAAGTTAAAATAAATTTTTAAAAAATTCAAAATAATTATTTTAAAAGGACCGTTTATGTACTTAGGGCAACAGTTTTTAAAACAAGAACTTCCCAAGAGGACCAGAGAGTATAAAAATTAATGACAAGATGTTAAATTAAAATTAAAAATTAAGAAAGAAAAAAAGTACGTGAAAATACTTTTAAAAGGACGCCAGAAGACCAGCGCGTATAAAAATTAATTAGAAAGTGTTAAGAAAAAGGAGAGAAGAAATACGTGATAATTATTTTAAAATGATAAATCATGTGCTTAGGGCAGAAGTAAAACAAGTGAATTTTAATGTATTTCCACCACGGAGCACCAGAGAGTATTAAAATTAATTTGAATATAAAATGAAAAATATGTTCAAATTATTTTAAATGCGGTTAGGGCAACAGTAAACCCCCAGGGAGAACATGATTCCATCAAACAGTTTTCTAATATTTTTTAAAAATTATTTTAAAATGATGATTATCATGCATCGTTTTGAAAGTTAATTACCGGTGCCTTCCAAGCGTCATTTTTGGTATGGGGTTGACTTCCTTTGTAAAAAAAATGCCCTGAGTAAAGAGACAAATTAATAAATAATAACCATTCCTGCTTCCTCCTGAATATTTTAATATCGCAAAGAGCTTCTTGGATAATTAAAACGAAAACTGCGTAGATGCGCTTCATTGCCAGTCAAATTAAAATCGCGTTTTGTTTACTAATATTTACGACTAAAAATATTAGCTAAAATAAATGGAATAATCTTAGTTCGACGAAAATTGTATTTCGTTTGGGAAATACCACTCGGATAACTTTGACATTTTTGTCCTAGTTTAGTAAATTTTTTTTCATTTTTTTTTTGAAAAAAAAAGAGATTTTGGCACAACCTAAAATCTAGGGAATCCAAAATGAATGTTCGCATCTTTTTTATTTTACAATTTTGCAATATAAAACCAGACAATTATGCGATAATACCTTGGAATAATTATTCGATAAAACTTTCGGTCACTTTGGCAAGAATTTTAGGAAAAATAGATTCCATAGATTCTGGAAAAAAGATAGTCTTTATTATGAAATATTTATCATCACCTAAATTCAACACACGCTGGAGTAATTTTTCGATAAAATTTTGGTCACTTTTTCCATAATTTTTACCAACAAACTGATTTTACTCTTCTGCAACAATTGGGAAGATTAGTGTTTTTTTATATACAATGCTACCCATAAATTCAAAACACGCTGGACTAATTTTTCGATTGCATTTTAGGGAAAATGTAATTCCACTTTATTGTGAAAAAGGGCATTATTGTTTTTTTTAAAATGATTCAACACACGTTAGACTCATTTGTGGATAAAAATGATGCAAAAAATTGGTCATTTTTTAACAGAAGATGTCATCACGTCGGAAAGTGATAACATATTGCGTAATTGTTAAGGAAAATGAGAAATTTACAATTCTATAAAAAAAGGACAGTATTCTTATAATAAATAATTGCGAATCAACTTCATTCAACACATGTCGAATTTAAAAAAAATCCTTTTTTGTAATTTTTGGCGAAATTTTAAAGGAAAAAAGGATTTCACTTTTTTTGTGAAAAAAGCCAGTATTTTAGAAAGAATAATTATCACCGCTGAATTCAACACACGCTTGATTAATTTGTCGATAAAAATGATGTCGTTAATTGGTCATTTTATAACAGAAGATGTCATCTTTTATTTTAATAGAAGGACTAGTTCAACATTATTTTTTTTTATATTGATAATGAATCCTCTAAAATCAACACGTGTCGAACTCATTTTTTTATTTAAAAAAACGTTACTTTTCGGTCATTTTTGGCGAAATTTTTAACTTAAAAAGGATTTTACTTTTCAGTGTAAAAGGGCTAAGTTTTCGATAAAAAAAAAGACATTTTCATGTTTATTTATCATTATTGTTTGTATCATTATTGTTGTAAAATTATCATCCTAAAATGTCCGATGCAATTTTTAGGGAACTTTTTTCCAACCGCGTCTTTTAATTTCTTTTCATTAATTCATATGCAAAGTGTCAGCCCATGGTGCTGGCCCCCCTATAAATGCGTTAGGGGGGGATTCAGGGGGTACCATGATCAGGGTTCGACCTTGGCCGCGACCTTGTAAATGTGTGCCAGTGGCAGAGACATCCCCGTGGCTTTTCAAAGCCACTACCAGTTGTATTGTCATCTCTGTCTAATTATTCCCAGCAGGTTTGGACATTTTCCAGCGCCCTCTCTCCAGGACAGCTAGAAAGACAGTGTCTGCCATCGATGGCAAATGACAGGAAAACTGGACCCGGAAATCGCAGATGGAAAGCGGAAATCAGACTGAGTATTTCGTTAATGCATGTCAATAAAAATATGAAAATACCTGGGGGGATGTTTGACCCCTGCTTTGAAATGACAATATAATTATGTAACCTTGTTGCAGGACCTTGATTTGCGACGTTATCTCTCGAATTAATTTAATGACTTGGAAAAAATGATGAGAACATCGGTTGCATCGTGACCGAATATTTATTTATTTATTCAAAAAAAAACGTAATCTCAAATGGGAGATTTGAGCCTACATTTTCATAATAATTAAAATTACCTGTAAATATTTAATGAAAGAAAACCGCTGTGTGTCATTTTTTTTGGAAAAAAATATACCTGGAATACCTGAAATTTAAAATTTGAAGGAGATGTTGACTGGAATTATTTTAAATTTTTATTTTTTTTGTTGAAAAAGTACATCTTAAATTATGATTTTCAACTCAAAATGAAAAAGACATTTAAGAAATAGATCAGAATAAAACAAATACACTGAAGACGTACTTTTTTAAGGCGATGTGATTACCTTTTCCTTGTATTTCTTCAAGTGAATGATTTTATCCATAATAATATTTTTCATAAACACTGATTAAGGAAGAAAATATTTTTAGGACGTTACTCCCAGAATTAATTGTAAAAATTTGAAAAGTTTGTTTTTGATTTCGGTAAAAAAACTTGATCTCGGTTAAGTAATTCCATCCTATATTTCACGTAAAAGTATTATTTTTGATGAACATATAATAAAACAATCTTCTCTTATTTCATTATTCTCAGAATTAATTGTAAAAGTTTGAAAAGTTTGTTTTTGATTTCGGTAAAAACTATCGATCGCAATTAAGTTTTTTTTAATCCTATATTTCACGTAAAAATATTTGTATGAACATTTAAACGAGAAAAAATATATTTTCTTATTCTCCATTATTCCAAGAATTACTTGTAAAAGTTTGAAAAGTTTGTTTTTCATTTCGTTGAAACAAATTTGATCGCAAGTAAGTGACTTTTTCCTACATTTCACGTGAAAATATATTTCTTAAAAACATTTAATAAAAAAAACTTAATTTTTCCATCATTCCCAGAATTGATTGCAAAAAGTTAAAAAAAACTATTATTTCTTTCAATAAAGTCCGTCTAAAACGAGGGATTTCATCCTACGTTGGTTAAAAATAAAAATAAAATTGTACAAAAACCATTTAATGAAGGAAAAAAACACGCTCTGGAGGCCACTTTTTAAGTTAATTATTTTTTGAAAAAAATGTGACCTGGAATGGAATGATGAAAAACGAGGCTTTCAGCAAACTTTTCTTCCAAAATAGCAAGTCGTTGGCACCGTTTTCATTACACCCGGGTCGAACCCCGGGCCCCGCCTAGGGGCCCCTTAAGGCTGGCCTTCAAGGGGTCAATGGCTGTCCCTAAAACTCGAACTCTTCCCGGTTTTCCAAAGTATTTCCTAAAGTGTTTTTTTTGCGACAGCTCCTCCATCATCCAGGAATTCGTGCCAAGCAAGTAATCTAGATCCGGTTGAACCCGGTCCCGTGGAAACATTTTTGGGCCGGTTTTCGAAGGCCAAAATTTTCTACACCAACATTTATTTTCATTTATTTTTGAAAACTTTGTTGTTGTTTTTTTCCAGATCGAGTTTCCGGTGGTTTTCTCCAGGAGAGTTCATGGGGTACGAAACCAGAAGATTGGATATATTTACGGTTTGACCCCGTAATATTTGGCGCATATTTTCTAGATGAGTTCGCTCCTCTATTTCTGTTTTTGTCCCTCTGGCAAGGGGGATCCCACAGCCTTCTAAATGGGTCTTGGAGGTGAGCCCGGTTCCCGTTGGAGGAGACTCCAAAACTGGATGCAAGGAGCATTCCTGTCTTAAAACAGGAAAGGATTGCTGACGACGTCATCGGGGAGAATCTCTGACGACAACAACAAGTTGAGATAAGAGGAAGGAAGCTGATTGGTTGGTCGATCGTAGGATTCAACGGATGCACTTCCGGTAAGGGGGAGGCTGTCAGGATGGCGAACTATTAGGCAGTGCCGGATTATCCATTAGGCCAATGGCCTGTGGGCCCCACGCCTTTTAGGGGCCCCGCAACAAGGGATCGTTATATTATTGAAATTGATTTTTTGAAAGAGAATTAATGTTTGTTTGATAATATTACAATATATAGTTTATCAACGTTTGTTTTTGTTTAATAAAATTGGTTCATCGTGATTTCGTTGTTCAAAACGTATTAGGATATAATTTGCAAAGTGCGAAGGGGCCCCTGGGATATCGACGGCCCAAGGGCCTCTACATGGGTTAATCCGGCACTGGTATTAGGTACCCTGAGTGGTGTGATTTTCACTAGTTTTGCAAATATTTTTTATGCATTTTAGATGTTTTGGATTTGTTTTTTAAAAAACCAACTTGTATTCTTTCAAAGAGTCCAAAAGTTCTAGTAGTTGGTGACAATGAGATGAAAACGTTCACGATATGTTCTTATCCCCTGAAATGATCTGTGTTTTATGTAGTTTCATGAAAATAGCTTTGAAAATTGGGTCAAAGTTTCGAGAACTGCCCATTATTTCTCTTTTATTTAGAAAAAAATATTACTACTGTTATCCTGCGTCCATGACCTTGTTTTCCAAGACTGTCTTTGTTATCTGATAATGTCCTCAAAAGTATATATGGATTTATTGTTTTTCTGTTTTTCTCATTGTTTTTATAATATTCTAAACTTTTTTGTATTCTAAAAGATTCCTTATTTTACTTAATGTTTTCATTATTTTTATTTTTGTACTAAATGTTTTCATTATTTAAATTTTTTAATAAATATTTTCATTTATGTTTTATTTTAAAATTTCTTTTTTTTTCTAAAGAATTTTAATTAGGCTTACTTTTTTAAAAAAACATTTAAAAAAAAATATTTAAAGAATGTATATCTCAATTTATAATTTTCTATTGTGTTTCATTATTTTATAAAAATGTGTTTTTATTGTAAAAAAAATTCCCGCTTCATAATCCTCGCAATTTAACTTGATTTTTCTATTTTTGTTTTCATTTTATATGCAAAAAAATAACTTTATTCTTAAATTTCTTTTATTCTAAAATGTTCCTTACTATGCTTTTATTCCCCATTTGCCCCAACCTCCAAAGTTTTCTGTGTTTTGTAATATTTTTCTTGTAAGATGACTACCATCGTAAAATTGTCCTTGTTTCACTGAACATTTCTAAAACGTTCCCTGTTCCATTTGAATTTTTCAAAAATGTACTTCTAATTCACTTAATTTTTTCTAAAATTTTCATTATTTTTTCAAATTTGTTTAAAAATTTCTTCTATCCTAAAACGTTACCTAACCAATTTGCTTAATTTTTTCTAAAATTTTCATTATTTTTGAAATTCATTTTAAAAATTTCTTCTATCCTAAAACGTTCCCCAACCAATTCACTTAATTTTTCTACAATTTTTATTATTTTTGAAATTCATTTTAAAAATTTCTTCTATCCTAAAACGTTACCTAACCAATTCACTTAATTTTTCTACAATTTTCGTTATTTTTGAAATTTATTTTAAAATTTCTTTGATCCTAAAACGTTACCTAACCAATTCACTTAATTTTCCTAATTATTTCATTGTTTTTTTTGTTGTTTTTTTTAAAAAATTAATTCCAACTTGTCCCACACCCTCAAATACGTGTAAGTACACCGGAATCATCCGAATTACTCGCAAGGAAAATTCCATCGGATGAACATTTTTTGTAATTTTTTTTTTGCAGAATCTTGGAGAGAAATTCGGATTTTACCCGAATTTGATCTCTTTCTAACGACGTCGTAACACCGCAAACGTCTGGATTTTAGGAAATCGCAAATTGGTAGTCAAGGCTCGTAACCACCGACTTGAAATCCAACGCTCCGTAAAACCCACCTGAGGATGAAAATCAGTAAAAACAAAAAACAAAAAAAGAAGATAGAAATTTCCAAGAAAATCTAGTTTTCGAAAGATGAAACAGTTGCTTGGCAATGGCAGTGAAAGACCAGACCAAGGGAATATTTGTTTTTTGTGCATATTTCATATCCAGGAAATCCGCCATATTGTATCCATGGCTGAATGCTGGGTTCAGACCAGGTCCTAAAATAACCTCGTCACCCGGATGCCCTTCAATCGAGGTGTCTTGTCAACACCATGGAAGAACAAAGATCGAGGAAAAATAGCATGGGACCAGAGCCAACCCCTTTTTGTCTTCTTCTTTCTTTTAAGGCCGATCCAAAATAATGCCCACCATGCGAAACATTACTCGCACATTCCTGCTTCAAATACTCGTTATAATCGCTAAATTTATTTCCCCCAGTGTGGTACTGGACGTCCACTAGGGCATCGGCTATTTTTTCTAATTT
>JAQIXS010003689.1:0-17318 GCA_034700785.1 Rossiulus vilnensis | reverse complement strand
ATTGCATATGTTACTCAAATATATAAAGTAATGTTTCATACCTTTAATATGTTTTTCTTTTTAATACCTATTTTTTTAAAACGGTTAAACATCAAGTATCCCGTTCCACCCCGAGTTCCCCTACATGTATTATGCGACCACGATAAACAGGGCTTCCCTGCATGGTGAACTTGCATTGCGGGTTGCATAGCGTTTTTTTAAAAAAATTCTTTTACAAAATCAATAAACTAAATATTTTGAAATTATAAACCAAAGCTGAAACCCTATAGGGTCTTTGAGGTAGTTACAATCTTAACAATTTCAAATGTCCAGTTCTCGGTGTATTCATTACTTTAGTCCGCCAGACTGGGTGCTGTTTATGAAGAATATAACAATCTAAATTGAACATTCACTGCACGTTCGGGCAGTTTTAATATTTCAATTTTTTCATATCCTTGAATTTCTAATAAAAGGAGCTTATCTTTGCTTTTATTAAAACCTTATCATAAAAATGCTTTCTGTTGCAGCGCAAGCTTGAATAATCATCCTTACCTTGCGTTCAAATATTTTAACTCCGCAACTTGTTACATTCAAAATTAGCTGTAATTCCTTCGTTGCATTGCCCATTTTATGGCATGCCAATGGATATCCTTTTGCATATATCATGCCATGAAATGGATCTCGCATGGTCGTAATTACCATAATGACATCGCGAGTGCAAGCTGCTTGCATAGCTGAAATAAGAAATAACGGCAAAATAATTATTGCATACAAATATTCATTAATAAATTAAAAGTGCCTCGTTTTCCATAGATGTGAAAAACACATCGAAAATAAATGCGATGTCCGTGTTTTAATTAATCAGTGCAAAATAAACTTACTGACGAATCGATTAGCTTTTGTCTTTTTCATATCCCTATAATCGTTTTTGTTCCGTTCGCGGTATGACATGGCAAGCACCTGAAATGTCGAACAATTTTTGTAGTTTAAAAAATGGATTACTTCCTTGGATGATTACATACATGTACATGATGTACGAAATGCTTGAAACCAGTTGTCAAAACAAATTTGAAACATTTTTACTTAAAAGTTGGATTTCTTCCTTTGCTGATTAAATAATTGATATATGAGATTTCTGAAACCAAAGGGTAAATATAATTCGTTGGACAAAAGTTGCGAAACTTTTCGAACATCATGTAGACCTACATGTATAGTATTTCATATACAATTCAGGCGTCTAACCTGGCATATGTTTATAATAGTTATAAGCTGCAAGATCACGGCTGTTGAGGCCATCACTTGTTGCATTCTTAATTGCTTCATCTGAAACGAACGAAAATTCCATGTATAAAACAAGTTTACAACGATGTACTGTATATTTCGATTCGATAGCTTATTCCGATTATTTCTTAATCGATTTTACATGTACAATGAAATCAGAAAAATGTTAAAAATTAAAATAAACGTAACCGGGTACAAATGAAACTCCAACACGTCATGATTATAACATGATTATCATAATTAATCGCTGTTTGTATGCAATTGAATGTTTTAGACAATTCTTTTACATTGTAAAAAACCGTTTGCCTCAATGATCTAGCAGGTGGCGTTTGGTGTATGGTTGTCATAAAATGTATGGTGCATAATGTCAGCTTATAGGAAACAATTGTCTCTAGACGTTCTAGAGATGATTTTTCCAATATTACTTACATGTATGTCTTTACAAGCATAATGACGTTGCATTGAATTCCACGGTTTGTTTTAGAAGTTTGAAAAGCCTATGTTTCTTTCGAAAATGCTTATTTTTACCAAAATTCTTTAGTTAAAGACCTTCAGCTTGCAGACGTTTGTGACGTAGACACCAAAAATCGTTTTCGTTTTTTTTGCTGCTGTTGTAATCGCGCTTGAAAAGAAATAATACTTGAAGCTGTCAAGCCAGTTATCATTCTTGTTGCATTTACAGGGTGCATTGGGGAATATGTAAGGGGAGTATGTTTAGCGAAATCTGCGACATCAGCACCCAACTAAAGATGCATGCATACCCCGAGAGAAAACGTGATGTAAAACCCTCTTTTTCTCACGGAATAAAATTCGAGACGATTGTGCTTTTATTCCCTTTTTGTCTTCCTAATCTATGTTAAGTTAATGCTTTGACTTTGAAAGAATGCATTGTTCTATTTTAGTGAATTTCCTGTTTTATGCCAATGCGGACTGGCTATAATTTGGAATGCTCGTGAGACGATATAGTTTAAAAGCCGTGTCCAGATTTTATTTAAATTTCTACCTTTTTTTGCCAGAATAAAATATAAAAAATAAAACTTGCGAGAGATTTTCCTTAGATTATCCCTCGCCCTTTTGTTGAACCTCGTCCAGTGAGATACGATTTTCACTCATATTACGCCCCCAAATTAATCCCAACGATACCATCGACAGAATCTTTAATTACACTATGCCTCCATTTCCCCATTTGATATGCTGAAAAATCGTTCAATGCTTTTCACAAAAAAATGATGATAAAAACTGAAGGTATGCAGTTTGTAAGAAGAGATGATTGCTGCCAATTGTATAGCCGTGAAATAGCTGACACAGGTTAAAATTTGGGAAAATTAAGTCAAAGAATGCGGATGTATCACCAACAGAGTGCTTCTGCGAATGTATGGCTGGATATTGTTTCAGCTTGATTTGATGTATTTTCGTTTGGTGTCGTTTTTGAATGATTGAACGGAACTACTAGATTTTCGAAATACATGTATTTCATTATGAACTCTAGAACAGTGTAAATGATTTGTGGTATTTGGAAATGTTATTTAAATTGATTAATAACTCACTTGCGCACGTATACTGTGTACATGTGACATGGTTGACATATTATCCCTTAACAATAATCTAGCTGCAAACGGTAGATATGCCTATATATGTATTCTCTACCAGAGATTCTGAGGTCCGTGAACTTGGATGGGGGAGTTTAATCTTTATTTAAACTAACTTCGGTGACTTCGTCACCAATTGAAATCACATTTCAATAATCCCTGCTGAAGACACTCACTCATATGGTGCTGCATCGATAAAAACTAAATTTTAAGAGACAAAATTATTGCTCATTAAAAATAGTTTTATAATGTAAGATCTTTGTTCCGTGGCGTAAGAATTTTTTATGGTAATCCATCAATTTATCTTCCTTATAAACCAAACGGATTCCGAATCAAATTGCTATAAATATGTTAGCGAATTCGTATCGTAAATAATCATTCTATTCAACTAATGACATGTTCGTGTCATAAATTACCTGACTATATGTTCACTCAGAAATTACCGAAATAAGCGTGGATATTTTAGTTTCAATTGCTTACCTTTGCTGATGCTCTAGATTCGGTGTGTTGTTCTTGTAATGGATTTAAATAGTTTAACTTAGTTATCCAAAGTCGCCTTAGCACAATTTTTTCTCTCCCTTTCCAGCTACAGTCATGTTAGAGATAAGTGAAGAGAGTGGAGAAATGCCATCTGGGCGAGCGCTGTTGAGTATGTGTCTCGCGCCTAGGTTAGCGAACTGTCTTTTACGTTCCTCTTCCCTGGAGGTGCTTGCGAGGAGAAAGTGTAACTTCCTAGTACCTCTCGTACTCTTGGAGAGGCTGTGATCATGAAAATCAAGGTTAACAACTTGCAAGCTGCATTTAATAAAGGTGAACCCAAAAAAAATTGATGGAAGGTATAATGCTGGGAATAGCGTCTCTTATATGCATTCCTGAGAAGGTTGTGATCTACATTTTTTGTGACGCTTAATTAAAGCCACTGTTAATGCTTGACGCTTATTAAGGTACCGACCAGAAAGCAATTAGTGTAAACGGTACGTGAATTTCCGGAGTGGAAGTGCTACGGGAATTTCATTAAAAAAAACTGGTGAAAATGTCCATAACTGTTGAAGTGTTTTCACTTTCTTCCTTATTTTGGTTGAGCTCACAATAAAATGATTTTCTAACAGTTCAGGCTTAACGAACCAACTATCAGTAGTTAACTGAAAAGAATTTTTTTTTTTTGAATAAATAAATACGTGTGCTATGCGTGTACTGTATGTGTAGGTCCTTGTAATTGATTTGAAGACAAACTAAAAACCATGTATATCATCTGGGGGAACTGCATGTTACCAGAAATCTTGAAGTGATGACCATAATACAAATAATTATATGACGACCTTTAATCTTTTTTAAAATGTTCATACCTCTATAATACTTGTTGTAAATACATATTTATAAGTAGGTAAGCCGCAGAAATATTTTCAGCTGTAAGGAATTTTAACTATTGTTGAATATTCTCCGAAAAGCGATTAAGAGGACACACGCTCCGGTGCCACCTCCCTTAATCCTCCTGAATAAAAGCGAGGAAAAAACATTCCTATTTAATAATGTGTTGGCACTACACATACGAATTATCAAGATTCACCTTAGAATTACTCTGCGTAGGCATCTTTGCTTGCTTGTGTAAAACCTACGCTATGACTTTTTGATGTAATTAAGAAAGGACGATGACCTGTCTGTGCATGACACTTTTACCCTTGGCTTGATTAGTTAGAATGGCCATTCAAGCACATTTTTGGATACCTGTTAAGAACAGGTATCCACATAAAACTTGCCTTATTTGGAGTTGGCCTTGGCAGTGATGCACTGAAATACAAACTGTTACAATCAGAAATTGTTGTTCCATATTGCTGATTTACCTGCAAGATTTCTTTAATTCTGCTAACAAACTTCAGATTTACTCAACTTCTGGACATTTTTCGGTTACCTCAGACGCAGCCAACGTGCATCGATCTATTGTTGTCCCTGGGTATTTCTCTCACAGTGTTCGAATGACGAATGAAAAGTTTCTATTCGCTTTCCTTTCACGTACAATAGACTGATGCACTGAGCAACATCATTACTATTCAGCGTGGCTTTTGCAGGTGAATGACCTGTCTCGCCACTGACTTCCTTTCTTGGCAATGAAAGCAAGCTTCAGGAAATTTGAACGCCACGCAGGGCATCTGATAAAATTCTAAGGAGCGTGGTGGGTGAGCAATTTTAAGCAAATTCTGACCTATTCACCGTTTGGATTTTCAGATAAAAATTGGAATCTGCTAATCCAGTATACTTTATTCAAATTTACAAGATGTGTTAGAAAGCTACTTGTACACCTTTTAAGTTAGTATTAATGTAAGCGAAGCAAACAGAACTGCCGCAAGATCTCAGGGTTTTTGATGTGCGGTTTTGAAAAATGTGGGAATTCCTATTAACAAATGCAGAAAATGTTCTTACAGTTATAGACGAACTTCTCAAATAATTATAGTCGTTGTCTGATGTTACTACATTAGTAATAAAGAAATAATAAGCTTATATTATAGGCCTAAGCCTACAGAAACCTTTAATTTTATAAATACCTCTTTAATTTAAACCGCCTCATTTGACATGATAAAATCAGTTCTGTTTATTTAAGATGGTTTCTTCAACATTCTTGACCATGAACTTCTAAAGGTTCTATAGCTTCATGAACTTCTATAGCAAGTTATGTCTGTGTAAGCCTTTCGAAGGTTCGCGAATAAAGCTGCGTGCAGATACAATAGTTTGGGAGCGATACGAATCCGAGGATTAAAATATTCAAAGTGTATTACTTCGATTCAGCTTCAATTAATACCTCCAAATACTAAATAAAATTTTTTATTTTTTTTTAAATTAACGTTTCAAATTTGAAACTTCTTAAAACTCATGATATTCTACGATAATGATCTTAGTAAGCAAAATATTTTAATTTACAGTATACAACATGTCATCTTTAAAATACTATCATGGTGTATAAAAACATTGACTGTTCAATGAATGGATTTTTAATGGATTAAAAAAGTTATATCATTTTCAGCAAATCCATCCTCGTAAGTTACAGTAACTTGCTTTTGAATTGATTTTTAACAAATGTCGAAAACATACTGTGATATGAAGCGCATCAGTTTGATGAAACATAAATCGGGCATTAATTAAGATGTGGTCTACAGAATGTGACGTCCTCAGTGCAAAGTGTGGAACAAATGGCCTATTAAATTATCTTAACCATATAGACTATTCAGAGACTATTACGACTATATAAACTATTACAAGGGGTAAAAAACTAGAAAGGCAACATTGACATGATTCAGAACTAGAAAAAACAAAAACAGAAATTAGGAATCAGAATTATCTTGATAATATTTTAGCTTGTGATGTACAGTAAATACATGTACATCGTTCTCTCTCGAAGAACGAAAACCTTAATTTTCGCAAACGTTGTACAAAGTGCAAACATTGGACACCGAGATCCTGCGCCATATTTTATGCATGCATAGCGTACATTTTCATGCATTTAGTATCCCCACAGATATGGATGGGAATGGGGAGGGGGAGGAAGGGGGAGAAAGTAAGGTAAATCACGTACGTCATACGTGCACGGCCCCTAATGACGATTTAATGACTTTTCACTAAACGTTTTTTAGGAATTTTAATCAATATCGTTAATTATCTCCTCGGTGTACAAATTAAATATGGATCATACATGGACATGTGTGACTTCATTATATAGTTAAACCAGAAATGCCCATATACTGTTTATATCAGTCCATAGAATCCATACAATGTCAATTAAACTAAATTCATTTCAACTTAGTGCCCTACTAGCAGCAAGTGATATGCCATGTGGTAGGGGGGTGTAATCCATCAGCCCAATATTATTCGGTGTTTGCCACCTCAATAGGGTGGACAATGACATCATTGTAAAACTGAATTTCATACAGCTTAAGGCCATCCTTTCTAAGAGTATTTCCTGCTTCCAACCATCCCTGTAAGGATTCCAAATTGGGCCGCCGTACTCGACTAGAGGCCGGATATGTCCATATGTTTTTTCATTCTTACATATAAGCATACATGTATCTGTTAACTCTGTCCGTACCTGGTAAATATAATACAATAACTTATATTAAAGTTATAACCTTATTTATATTGTAAGCAGTAATGATATTGTGTTTAGTAAAAAAATGTGAGTTCAGTCTGCTATACAAAGGGTCCCATGATTATCCGTCCGCAGTGAAAAGACGTGGAACCCATATTGCGTGTAATGTTAAATCCATTTAAAATTGTATTATAATGGAGAATATTATTTCGGAATTACCAGAATATTATTTAAGATGTATATCAAATACATCAGTAAAATATTATAAATGTGTACAAGGTAAGCCAGAGAGATCATGTAACATTCGATTTTGCAGGTATTTAGTAACTTCTTTCTTGGTAATGCATGTAGGCCGTTAAACATGTATTCGAAGATTTATATATATCAGCTAACGAGCAACCTGTAGATGTTGTTGAAAATACCGCCACATCAGCCCTCAATCGTCAGCACAATAGAACGTAGAATGGAGGTATATTGAGGTCGCGGCACTTGGCTGAAGCGCCGTGCTTCCGTGAATATCACGTGTCTCACCATTAGGAAATTTGAATTATTGTTTCCTAATAATGCAAACGGTTACAATAGTGACGTTTTTAAATGGTGAAGATAAATAAGTTGGATAATTAACTACATGAATATCTCTAATGCGACGATTTGTGGCATATGAATCTTCAAAATATCAGAAGTCCGTGTATACGATTTGGATGATTAGAATTGCTGTATCATGGAAATCCAACATATGAACACATTCTTTTTTAAATGTTTAATAATGCTGTATCAAATAATATAGTGCAAGATGTTCCCGATGAACTACATATAGTTTGCTATTGGTGTTAAGTTTCAGAATATGTATTGCAAACCTTTAATGTCCACTTGATCATCAAATAAATAAAAAACGATTTGCAAAGAGTTAATGTAAATTTAATGTTCCGCCTGGGGATACGATAGAATGAGACAACGAATGAGATGCATGTAGATGTTGAAACGATCAATGAATATTTGATACGGATATTTTTCGTTGTTCTAAAAGCATTTCAGTAAACCCAAGTTGATAACTGTCAATAAGTAAATAATATTACGCTATGTATAAAAATAAGGTTTACGATTTTTATTGATACTATAAACATTTAAAACACTGGCCAATCTACATGTAGGTATAATATAATCAGCAGTTGCGCATCATTGAATCTACGAATGAAACTAATTTTGCTTAAAAAGAGCTATGAAATACATACATGTATTTAAAAAGTTGAAATGACAAATGACGATCACTTCGGGAAACTGGTTTGAATGTTGATTCCTTCTAACGTGGCAGACATGAGCTGACTGAACATGATTCGCTGAAATGCATATAAATTGATTTTACTTTAATTATAATTATAATTATAATATCAATGTCAGTGTAAAAATCATGGCAATGGTATTCGAGCGACTTACGGATTCACCACTTAATTGAGCTTTATAAGCATCGCGATTCACTGACATCAATTTGTAGATGAAATGGAAAAGCATTCCATTAAAAAAATGCCAAGGCATAAAGAATTCAATTCCAATTGGATTTTCGCAAAACCAGAGGAGATCGAAGAGTGCTTCTGCTCCACGAAGGAATAATGTTGCCAAATGCACAGCTCGAGGGTTGTATGGTAGAAGCTGAAAAAGGGTGGTGGTGCGAGTTGTAACATGGGAAAAAATACATGTAATTTGTTAAGCTTTTTTTATCGACAAGGTCAGATAGCCCCATTACCTGGAGATGCTTGTGGAAACCTTTTTCACCGAATTTTGGATGAACACATTGAATAAGAAAAACCTCAACTTCCCAAAGCTCAAGTGGCACATCTTGTTTCTAAAAAAATTAAATGTGTGGTTTGTAATTGTAAAAAGATGTACTAACGTGTCATATAACTTTGGCATTCATAATTACCTGAATCAAATAATTTAAAATGGCACATAGTGATTTGTAATTATGCGGAATGCTTAGGAAAGTTGCGTTGGACATGGTTAGTTTAACGCAACCCATGAATATTGTCCACTTCTTGTTAATCCATTCTTCACTATCGTTCACTCCGATAATTATATCACGCATCAATGTAGCATTTGAAAGAATACCTTTTAATATAAAATAACAGTAATAATTACCAGCTTAATACTCTCCTATTTCAGCGACCCCTCCCTCACTTTATATGAAAGAAAATGTATGCTACTGCGTACAAAAGGTGAGTTTATCAAACGTATTAATCTACTGCCCATGAGTTAACTATACTTAATATTTATAATCAATTTGTGTCCATAATAAATACATGGGGAAGAGGGGGTACGAGCAAAATATTACTCCCTCTCATCTTTTCCAAACGTATTACACACTAAACATGGTACTGATCTAATTTTACTATCTGGGTTGAATCGCCCAAGGAGGCTTTCAGTCCCTATTGTCATTTATTTGCTTCAAAAATGAGTGAGACGTAATAACAATTAGTTACCAGGCAGTTTTGAAAGTATTGGTAAAACAACATCTTTTCCCACATCATCGTTCTTTGATGGGTCCACCCACCACTCTTCAACGGCATTTGAAGCTGGCAGCAAAGCGCCAGTATGAGGTACGAACATGCCCTTATTGATGTACTTATCTGAAATAAAACATCTGTCCATGTAAATGTCGGTTGTCCAAATAATACGGATTTGTCCGATTTGAAGTCACGGACACCAGTGCAACCGGGCTCTTGGCTTCTCAATCAGCAAGGCGCTTTGTTACTCGAAATGGCAAACAAATGAGAATAACGTATTGCTAAAGAATTGGGACATCTCCAAGTACTTTTTAGAGATGGTAGGCATGTATTAACAGTTTTGGAGACAGACAAAATAACTGAAATCAATAGACACCTAAATTACTCCATGCACGACATATTTTGAATTGTTTAATGACAGGCAATTTATGAAATTAAAAATATTGTGAAAAAACAAAAATATTACGAACTCGGTTATGGTTTATCGCCGAATTTTGAAGCTTTTAATCAGAAACTGAGAGATTATAAAAGGCAACTTCACTCTTTCTTACTCTATCCGAGATTGTGGCTGCAGTTAAGTGGTTTTTTAGCTTTATCCTTTGTCAATATCTCTGCATCATACGAAGTCACACAGCAATATGTATAAACTTTAATACCCACCTTTAAACTCGAACATTAGTCCATACATGCGTTGGCGCAAGGGACGATACACGAGTACGCATGGTGGAAATTTGTACCCTGCGTTGAAGTCCTCAAGTGATGGGTTGCTGACTTTTCTTCCTGAGCATATGATGTCAAGCGTCATTGGAAGGGCCTCTCCATTTTTCACTCGTCTTAGTAGGACATCGTAAATGGTTTTATCGTTTGGCGTTGTCACCTGTTTTGTTTCAGGAAATCTGTAAAAGGCAACCAGATTTAACAATTTCCTGCGCCTTGTGCTCTCTATCTCACGTCTTCAACCACATACTGACATGTATCCACTGCTTCCTTTGGAATCCAGCGCATAAACATCCAACGCCTTTTTGAAATCCTCCAAGGATATGGCATGTTGTATACCAAGACTACCGTATATTTCGGGTATGTAACGGGGCAGATTGGCCTGGCCAATTGCACCATATTTCGCAATGTACTTCGCCACACACCGGACTGTGGTGTGCATTCTGGATTCGCCATAGATGAACCCATTGGCGCAAATTCTATTATTGAATGCTTTTAGATGCACTCTCGAAACGTAATCGGTGCCGACCAAGCACGCAAACAGGGGCAGCATCCATTTCTGGATTTGCAGTTGGCGGCACAATGCCTCGCGGCAATAGATTCGGGTGATCATGGTCTTCAAGTCCAGGTGCTCCATGGACACGTACGGGGCCGTTGGGTAAATGATGTAATCGGTGTCTTGGGCCAGAATGGCCAAGCACTGGTTTTCGGAGGCGAACGTGGCTATGGTGCGGTCGCATTCTCCGTCCACGTTGCAGTAGACGGTGGCCTTGAGAACATACTTCAGAATGATTGGGATGGCGTACAACAGCGCTGCAGGAACGGTGAACGCGTTCCGGTGCAGGAATGCCGATGCTTTGACGGTCGAAAAAAATTGTTTGTTTCTTTCGATTTGTTGGTGGCGGCGACTGATCCACTCTTTGCGCTTGTCGGCGGGGGTCAAACCGTCGAAGAAAAACACCAACTTGACTCCGATCTTGTTGAAGGCCTCCAGAAAATCGCGCAGAATTTCCAGGTACTCGTCCCACTGACCGCCACACACCCACTCCACCTTATTCACCAAGAAGTGCAGACAATTGTTGCCATCAACCACGATGACCGGAACTGCTCCGCCATTGGTTTTGCGGTGATCATCTGCCATTTGTGCTAAATTAACCCGGCGGAAGACAGATGGACAGCTTTCAACGTAGGTTTGAAGTCCTTTGACACCCATTGTTCTACAGTACTAAGTGCTACGGAAAGAACGAATTTTGTATTAATTTCGTTTTTCCTAGCAATTTTTTTTTGAAAACCTTTCTTATCTCCCAAACTCCCCCAAGAACCGCTCTTAAACGCTCTTGAGGTGTCAATTTTATTAAATTAAAATATTTGTATTTGGTTCGCTACAGTTTTGAATACGCGTATAGTACATTACAGTAGAACATGGTCGTCCACAAGTGCTCTCTACATTTTATATAATTTCAAGATGTCCAGTTTATTCATCACAAAATAAATACATAAAAGCATGAAAACCAATCCAAGGTGGCAACTCCGGGACCAACATTAGAGATTTTATTTAGGGAAAAAACCCGTTTTCGAAGGATCCATTATGAATTTTTTCTATGCTAAATGTCTTTTTAATAAAGAAATGGGTATTTTTGAAATACGAAAAATGGAGAATACTTGTGAACGACTAAATTATTCGTGGGGATCAATGGATTTAAAAGTTATAATATGTAAATTAAACCTTGATTCGCATTTAACCCGGATATCCAAACGATTTTTTTAAACTACAGAGTAAGCTAGTATTATAAAGCGTTAATCGGTTATAAATTTGCCATGAGATCGATAGATAAAAATACAAATTGTAAGACTGCTCAACGTTTGCATTACATTTTCCTTGAAATCTTTTTTTAATAGCGTGCTGTTTACCTACTATATGAACCGCTTTCGCTCATTCTAAACTTTTTCATATACGCAAGTTTTCTTTTATCCTAAATTTC
Source organism: Rossiulus vilnensis (assembly GCA_034700785.1). Taxonomy (NCBI): domain Eukaryota; kingdom Metazoa; phylum Arthropoda; class Diplopoda; order Julida; family Julidae; genus Rossiulus; species Rossiulus vilnensis. The sequence goes on along the minus strand of JAQIXS010003689.1, from coordinate 5,197 downwards.
TTATTTTTGAAATAAGAAATTTAGGCGTAGTTGCGGCTGATGAACGTTATAATTGCAGATAGTAAATAATTTAACATGCGTAAAAAAGCTGCAATATTGCGTAACATACCACCAAATCTTTTCTTCTTCTCCGGATTGCTTTACAGATGTGACTGATTGTTTTGGCTATAGCAATATCATACGTATCAGTTAGTCACATGACAGTTGACACCACTTCATTCAGAACGGGGAATTTCCCGTTTGTGCTCTCTCGTCATTAGAAGCCGTCCATAAATAACGTCTATCAAAACTGAAAATGCTGAATAATTATCCACCTTTCTAGAATCTAGACGATTATATAAAAGACGTATGTTTACGTATTGTTTATATCAGTGTGTTTGGTGTGAGTAGTCGTTATTGACAAGTTGGACGTCTGAAAATGCTGACTCCTACCCAAGCAGTAGTTTATGGACGCTCCCTTATGTATACAAATAAAAATGTGGCAGTGCCAACTGTGCATATCAAGTGGCCTGTGCACATTGGACAGTGCCAACTGTGTGTGGCATATGCTTGTGAATTTGAGACGCCTATCATTGCAGAAGCATGACATGCATGTACATGTACGTAGGGCGACTTTAATAAGAAAAAGTCTACAAAATTTGTATTGTAAAAAAAACTTATGAATTACACGCATATGTATACCAATTTCGTTTCGATATGTAGACAAATTTCGCAGTAGCTTTAACAGCTAGAGCAGTGTCCAAACATCCAGAGTAATAAATGATAAATTGGATTTTTTCGGAGGCTGGGTTACATCTTGATGTTTTGTTTTTTAATTTATATTGGTAGCAATTGGCATTTTTAGAATCACCACTACAGTGTATATCTATGGTGTGATGTTCGCGTTAGATAGGACACATGCTTTATCAGTTCCTTTCATTAATCATCGTTAAGTTCGATAGCAGAGACTTAATAGTTACTAGAATGGTCAGCATAGTCACTTCATACAATACAGTATACAGGTTTAACGTTTTTGGGGCCTCCGGAAACAAGAAATTGGAGGCCCCTAATAACATCCAAATAATATCTGCTTTTAAAGATGACATGGGTTTATTATCACAACAAAAATGACTTTTATTATGCACATAAAACAATTAATAAATTTTGAGTTTTCCAATTATTGTATAATGTACAATGTATATCGATTTATATTTAACAGTTTATTGAGATTTGTGGCACCTGCCACTGTTGCTCTTTAGTAAATATTGTCCTGACTATACATGTAGCCTATAACTTGAATAAATGGCATATAACCTACAAGTGACGTTTTAAAATAATGTGCAGGCGATGATGTCCCCTTCCTTATATGTAATATACAGTATGAAGGGGTTGATGAAAGTATAGGACTTGTGAAACACTATGACAAAGTGAGTGGGTGGGGGGATGAGTTAATTTGACATGTGTACGTTTGGCCCTGAATAGTTTAATTTCTTTGTTTTTTCTATTTGATTTTTTCTACAATACTATTTTGACAACAGTGAAAAATTACAAACTGATTGAGCGTTGACATTCCACAATAATGTGACAAAGGGTCATCCATTAAAGATCGGATAATGGTTTCCAAACCGGACCGGGAATGAGGGGAGAAAGAGGACAATAAAAAGCGGACATGTCTAAAAATCATGAGAATGTCCTTTGTGGATGGTCCCTAATAGATTAATTTGAGCTGTACAGCTCTTTGTGGCGTTCTGGCTCTGCTCAGTCTGCTGAGTTTTGAAGGCAAGCATCGTCGTCGCAGAGGATCATGGGAATGGTTGTTGGTGATGTTTGTCCTAAATCGATTCGTGAAGAGGAACCCAGTCTGATGGTGGCGGGACGTCTGGTCGTGACCTTACAATTATTCGGTGACTTATTTCGAAGGCAAACCAAAGGGGACGACTCAGTATCTTCATCGGATTCGCTTTCATCCAGCGTCTGGTCATCCGTCGAGCTTCCTGCAGTGGACTGAAGTTTCATTTCCAAATAACTGATTCTTTTCTTGAGTTCCTGTTGAGTTGCCGTATATTCAGCCAGATGCTTCACGACTCGAGCTTGAAGATTTTCCAGGTGCGCTTGGAATTTGGTCATTTTCTCTATTACGTCCACCTGGGCTTGTTCGTCGGCCAGAAGGGAACCTTCGTCCAACAGACCCTCTTTCTTGAGAACTTGCTTGCCTCGCTTAATGAGGTTTTCCTTGGCTTCTGGATACTCCGTTAACGCATCCCTGTGAATAGCCGAAGATTGTTCAATCACATTAAATCTGAATGACAAAGAAATATCGGGAAGATATGCAGCTTCAACTACTCACCACAAGTCATCTTTGGACAGGTAAAAGAGATTCGAGTAACCAATACTCCTTACGTTAGCCGTTCTTCTGTTCCCATTTCTATTACCGACAATGTTAAGAAGGCTCAGCTCTCCAAAAACGCTGCCATCGCTAAGTGTTGCGTACACAGTCTTCCCATCATCAGCGACGACACTGAGCTTCCCCCTCTTTACGATGTACATTTCTTTACCCACATCTCCTTTGCGGCAGATGTAATCCCCAGGACTGAACACCTGAAGCTTGAGTTTAAGCACCAGCTCAGTCAGAAGCCCAGGCTCGCAGTCTTGGAAGATGTGCGCCTGCTTCAGTGTGTCATAGTGGACGTGGATGGCGATTTCGGTCTTCAACTGCTTTGGCAGAGTTTCCAGAATGTGTTCTTCGTCCAACGACTGCTTGTTTCTCCACAAATAGTCGCACCATTTGATCACTTTGCGGTCCAGCTCCTTGCTCACCTTGCGGAGTTTCAGGTACTGCTTGATGCTATCCATGCGGTCCTGAAACTCAGCCCGTGCGGCGTTCATGTTCGTTATCATGGCGCCAACGTTGCCTACGATGGCGGCGAATATCAGAACACCGACCAAAAAATCAAAAACCATGAAAAGATACTCGCTGTTCTTTTCCGGGGTCGGGTTCTCGCCGATGGTCGTTAAGGTCATAGTTGACCAATAGAAGCTGTAGATGTACTGGTTAGCCAGAGTGCATTTGGGATCCCTGATGTCGGGGTAGACCCAGTTGTCCGTGCCAAACCCAATGTTGTAGCTGATGGCGAAATAAAAGCAAGCGTTCCAATGGATTATCACCAAAATGTAAAGAACCAATTTCAAGATGCGGAACACGTTAGGGAAGCTGGTCTCGCCTTTCAGTGCGGTCAAAAAATTCCGTCATTCTGAAATAAAATGCAACATTATTGTTAAAAAATCCATAATATTAAATGCGAATTTCACTATGCCATTTAAAAAGATACAGTATAAAAATAATGTTGAATTCGAATTCTGTTATGCACTTCTGGTTTACTTTTCTGGAAATACAACTAACGAATCAAATAAGTGTGAGAAAGTTGGTCATGTTGGTGAATCTTCTTCTTAGTCTGACTTCCGATGGACGAAACAGAGCCAAAAGACTGGTTGATAAATCAAATTAAATATAAGATTTACACCTAATTCAACATTCGTTAAAATGAAAAAAACTGTTTACAAGTTAAACACTTTTATTAATGAATAAATATTTTAGGGATACAAATTACCAAATAGCTGATAACTTATAATATTACTCAATTTCAGCACAATTCGTCTTTTTTAAGTTAAAGATAAATACAAAATAAATGCTAGCGGACATAGAGAATAACTAATGGACTTCAAATTATCAGATAATGTTAAGAAATAAAATACATGGAAAACATGTTTCAAAAATATCAAAATATAATGTTAATGAAATTAAAACTACAGTATAACCCAGCTAGTACGCCCTCAGGTATACAAAAAAAATACACATTTATTCTAGCACCAACTACTTGAAACTGTTAGAATTAGGGGATTTTATTTTTATGGCCATTTGAACTATCAAATGACTGACTGGATTCTGTTGTTATTGTATTGTTGAGATTATGCAATAAACTTATTTACAACTAGGCTAGAATGTTGTTCATCTGTAAGCACTTCTTTCTTTAATTTTATCTTTTTTGTCCCTCACAAACTCCGGTTCCTTTTTCCTCATTGTCCTCAGGACGAAAAATGATTTTATTAAACCGTTGATAAATACATTACCTGGTAACCCTTAAGAGTCGATTTAGACGCACAATAACTGGACAAGGGCATTTGCGCTGGCATTCCGTTCCCAGCACAATGTACAAAACTTCAGTTGGAAATACACTAATTACGTCCAACTTAAAATCGGCGGATTTCAGATAATGTATAAGCAGCTTACGAAATTCAGTCACCAATAAACCTTGTTCCAAATATCCTTAAAATAAAAGTAATCAATGAGGAGGGGGTTAGAGGGTCGCAGTTCATTTTTGCCACAAAAATAACCGAATCACGACAAAATGTGTTTACCTGTTATTGAATGGACAAGCATATCTAGGACATAAATTGTGTCGCACAGATAGTCTAAATAAAACCATAAAAACGGATTTAGATTCTGCAGATCCCAAAATATGGCTCTACCGATGATCACGATGGAATTGTAGAGCACGGCCAGAGTGACCACGGCTAGCCAACTATAATACGTGTTCTTGGACGGATCAAGCATCATTTTACTAAAATGAAAGAAGAATTATAATCCTAAAATTGAAAGGTTCGTTTTTTTGGAAACGCCTACTTTTCTCGCTATAGGCTGGTAATTGTTAAAATAGGGAATAAATACAAAATACTGCGAATTTCATTTCAATAATTACGTCATCACAAATGAAAAATTTTCAGGAAAGATTGGCTTAATTGGAAGAGCGTTTCTTCCTACTTAGAAAGGAATAAGCATTTGCTAAAGCCCAAATGTATAAATAGTTTTTTTATCCACTCCACTCCATATCCTGTAAGTTCGCCGACGTTTTAGACATCCTGGCTGAATTCTCTCTAGATAACGAGAGAGAGAGAGAGTGCAATTTGTCACATTTACAACTCGAGGTAACACCATAACAATATATTGGAAGTATTAATGCCCAACAGACCTGAAACTGGCATAAGTTACTACAGTAAAACCTCCTCTAACGGACACCTCTAAATAACGTACATTTTCCCAAGTCCCAGTCCTTAACATAGGCTACTTAATGTAATCCCCTCTGAATAACGGACCCTCTAAATAGCGGACGCATTTTTTAATTTTTTTTTATAAAATTCGGCTATCAATCCCAAGAAAACA
>JAQIXS010003688.1:0-17320 GCA_034700785.1 Rossiulus vilnensis | reverse complement strand
TGATATTAATAGCATTATATTAAATAATAGATTGCTATAAATTTTAAAATAGCAATTATTTAATAGTCTGTTTATTAATGCATAGACGTTGCAATTAAAATCTATTAATAGCAACGTGATTAAATGTCTTCAGTCCAGGGATTCTGCTGGAATTTATTCCCGACTGCTATTCAATTGTTTAAAAAAATTATTAAAATTTAAAAAATATTAAAATTTTGATTGTGTGATGTCACATTGCCGAACCCCCCCAGCCCCTTGGTCACAATTGTCACAAAAAACACAACCCACCCACCCCCTAGGTGTGACATCATTTATGGACGGCCACTTAAGGCGTATGTTCAGTTCTAAAGAATGGAATACAAACTTGTTTAATTACAAACCTGGTTTAGTACAAAGCTAATAATCATTTATTACACAACTAAACTACAAAAATGAAGAACAATTCCAACAGCAAAAGCAATAAAATGCAAGGTTTATTACAAAACTACTCAAAATGCCTAATTCCTATCGAGGCAGCTGTTGGGAACATAACTTCCAACCGCTAATGTGGCATACAGGGTGCATCCCAAAAATATGTGTAGTGGTTTTTTTAAATGTATATCAGACTCACAAGGAATCCCAATTTATCTGTTTCAAAAGTGAAGTTGTACAGTGTTAAGAGAGTACAGTACTAAGAGTCTTGCTTTTAAGAGTCCTCGGTGACATGTATCAGCTATCAGCCAAACATCCTGAGGGATTTCACGTCGAAGGTGATATTCTCTCAATTGCAGGTAATGTTTTCCACCGCCTCTTGAGATTCTCTGAATGACTGACACAGGATGGTGAAAATGACAAATGCGTGGCAGCTCCATCCTATGTACATTAAGTACCATTAGAATAATTTAGAATTATAATACGTCATGACAGAATGAAGTAAGTTTGAGTTGGACGTAAATGTGGTGATGTCTTCTTGGAGACTTCGCACAAAATGCCTGGTGTGAATACAAATTAACCAGCTCAGTGGTTTTGCGTCCGTATAAACAAAATGATCGAAATCTGAGAATTGCAAATTCCAGGAACAAAGACAGATAGGTATCACGCAAGGTTTGTAGCAGCCAGTTCACTTTAAGAAAAAGAGCAAACATGTACACTCCATCCGAATCCATTATAAGTTAGTGACTCTCCTGATGGCATCATGTACATATATTCGTAGTTATCGACCCAAAACCCTCGAGATTGAGTAGGGGATTTTAGTAGGCCTTTGCAAGTCTTCAGAGTCGGGGATCCCAGATTCCAAGCACGGATATTCACTGGCAACTAAACGTATGGCAACAAAATGACGCTCACAAAAATAGGACGAACATTGACCAGGATGGGGTAGGGAACAACAATTTCGGAAGTAGAGCCAGTCCATAACGATTATACTACTACTATCCCACTACTAGCCCCTGGTGGTAGATCACCTTCAACAGTGCGCGGTCATTAACACTTCACTATTTGAATAAACATCAAGTTTTGTTCATTTTCCCTGAATGTATTGATTTATTGACACTGAAGAAGTGAATGAAGTATTGAAGATTTATTCTAATATAGACCACAAAAGCCTCAATGGTCAGGTTCCGATTCAGAGTCAGAACTGTCTGTGATGTTTGCTTAATAACTTCCAATGACGTTATTGTTTTGTTAATATGTTTTTCCCATAAAAAACTAACTCAATTTCAGAACACGAATGATTTAAAAAAATACGTTATTAATATTACATTTTGACGTCATGTTTCGCTGAAATGTGACATTTTAAATTAAAATTTACGTCATTTTCTTTAGAAATTGGAAGCCACATTCAAGGGACATTACGCCATCAGTTTCAGGTAGCCAAAGTGACCTATTTTTTGTAAAAAATATATCTTATTGTTCATTTATACTAATTTGGAATTGATGGATGGCACTCGGTGTTTCAAGAATAAAATTTGGCATTTTCTGTTGGGCTACACAGCATGTTGATGTAGAATGTGAAGTCCATCAAAGAGAAATACTAAACATCTGTACAAACAAAACTTCACACTTAATTAGACCAAAGTATACGTCATTTCAATACGAGAACAGCAGGTGGTTATGCTCTCAGCTGAAATAAATACATTATTATGTAAATCATGCAAAGACGATATTCATTTTTCCTAACATTCCTAAACTGCTTCCTAGATTTTTTCAGTAAGAGCCCTACAAGCTGCAACATTTCTCCAGAAAGCTGACAGCTGGCGCTTCGTTTTTAGACTTCATTTCTCAAAACAATGTCTTATTGAGAAATGAGTGCTAAAGGAATTATAATGAAATTTAAAATGTCGTTTCACATGGGAAAAACGGAACTTCGAGCGCCTCAAATTTCGTTAAACATTCACTTATATCTAGATAACATTTCAAATCGCTTAACGAAGCATACTACGAATGAAAGATACTAACACATACCAGTATTCGCACAAATTATCTACAGAGCATATTTAATAATGACAACTTGGGAGAAAAACTAGGGCATTTAATGTCTTGGACGAATTAGATTGAAGAATGCATTTGAAGCAATGTTTTAGGCAGCTTTTTTGGACTTCATGCAAATGTCGCCTGGTTTCAATGACTTGGGGGCTCAAATCTAGGGACCGGTTAAACTTGTGCAAGAGTTTAACAGTTTTTGAGTACAGTGAAACACATCAATAACGAATACTAACCCCTGATCAATATAGCATGGGTACACCGAGTGAGGTTTCAGGTCATTTTTCTATGATGTTTGTCTTCCCACAAAACGACACTTCGTTTCAAGACCGTTGTCTGCATTACTTATTATATATTTCATTTATTATTATACATTATTTATTATATTTATAATACTATACTATTTATTATATCTGTTAATATGATTTTTTGTATTTACCTACAAGATTCTTCTTTTTAATTTTGGCTCGTAGGGTTGTAACCCATAACTAAGCCATATGGTTGTTGTTGTCGTTAACAACAACATCCAGAAATGCCATTCTATTTTTTATCCCGAGAGAATGATCTGTTCATTATAAGGTTATAATCAATGTCAACATAATGTTATATGTGGAAATTTGATAATATTTGGGATTGAATTTGATGTCAATTGATATGGAAATATCATGGCAATTGGGGACAATGACGTGAGTAAAGTCATATAGACCATCTTTTATGTATAGAAAGTCTACAATAAACCCACATGTCTTGTCTTTATTAAATCAAACAGGCGTCCAAGATAGCGGAAAATTATACAGTGAAGAAAAGCAAGAAACAAAGCAAGTTAGACGAGCCAAGATATGGCTATTCCATCCATCGTGTGATGATGAGATTCCAGCATCACATCGGTGAGCGCTGGACTATGGTCAAAATGCAATCTTCTCATAAAAGAATTAGGGACGGTCATTAGTACTTAATGCATTCCTACCATTTCTCCTAATTCGACCAATATTTACCGAGGAATTAAATGAAGATGGGAATGAGCCACTTTCTAAGTAAACCAAATCGAAGAGAGGTTCATAGCATAGACACAGAAACATGTAAGAGTTAGCACCAAAGCCAAGAAACAATGTTTCCTTTTTATTAAGAAGCCCATCCAACGGATCGAGCATCTGGCCAGCATCAGAAGGCAACAAATTATTTTTATGGGACTGCTAGCCGACCTAATAATTAAGAATTAGGACGCTTAGCACGTTCCAATTAAGCCAAATTTCCCAAGGTGCTTGCCCGCATTACGGGAAAATAAATGAACATTAAAACTTGATATTAAACTCGTTTCTCCCAAAGACCGCAGCTTATTGCGGACGAGGCTGTGTTACCAATAGTTGAGTGTGATGACATTCTTTCTTGCGAACTCTCATTCAAACTTTGGCTTGATGCACCTAGGGTCAAGTGTATTAGGTAAACAGTTTAATAATTCAGTATAATGTGTTAAAATAATCCACATTCGCCTTGATCAGATTGCAAATATATTAAAAAGGAGAATCAGATGTAAAATAGAAGTTACGAAATATGGTTTAGGCCAATTTTGATTATCCAGCCAATAAACATGTGGGTTGAGCCGTTTGAAATCAATGTCGCTAATTCTTGAATAACGCCACAATTAAAATTGTCAAGAATTCAAACCACAATTGTAAATGTTTCTTAAATTGCACTGTTTCCATTAAAATTTAATTTTATAAAAATTACTTAATGGCATGATTATTGTGTTCTGTTTTTATACAGTTGTTTAGTTATTAGAAATAGGTTTTATAATGTTTAATATAGTTTAAAGTGGGCTCTCCTGATTATTAATCATTGGATTATTTGCATGTGGTTTCATAAAATTAAAAAATTAAAAATAACATTAATAAGAATTTACTGTGAAATTATTCAAAGTATATCCGGCAATGCCATTGAAATTGCTAATATAAATTCATTCTTTTGACAAATAAAAAATACCAAATCAAAGCCTTTACATCGAACAACTAGGAGCCAAACAAGATAACTAACTACCAATGGTTGTTTGAACGTTTTTATATTCAATTAATTCGGTACCCTACGGTCTGCAAGGATATGCTATATGGAACCGGGATGAAATCCATCAACCCAGTCTACGTTCGTATTCAGATTTCGCATCGCTGTGGACACAACCAGCACTGCCAAAGAACTTCTGTTAGCTTGAAGCATCGTGAAATGCTTGCCTCAACATCCTATGTTTGGCATAAGAGGTTCTTACTCTTGCTCGACATAGCATACATAACTACGAGCTTTGACAGGCTGAAAGAAGACCTCTTGCATTTCACTTTCCATTATTTTCAGGATGTTGCTGAATTCCTGTAAATTATGACATAAGGAGCTGGTTGCTATTCTTCGCTATCGATCCCAGTAATAATATGAAGAAAGATTAGCTGTCCAGAAAGGTTTTTACTTGCATTAAAGATTTTCACAAATTATCAAAGGATTGATCATAAGTGAGATCCCAAAAACGTCCAGTGAAGAAAACTGTTAAACATGTACATGTATATAACGTTCACTACAATCGTGATTTTAGACGTTGAAAGACAAATGTTAATTTCATTTACATGTATGCCAGTGGTGCATATCACTAGAGACAATATAGAATGAAAATGTACCAATGGTAATATTGTTTTACCAACAAACTTAGCTGATATCAGTAAATCTTTGATATCACTGAATGTTATCATTTTTCACCAAGAAATCACTATATAAACATGCATTATACCACTTCAAATACTGAGTGAGATGTATCTACCATGCATAATCCGCATGCTGTTGATTAATTATAATCAATTGCCCATTGCATCGCATCCAACGTTCATCGACATAAAAGCCCAAAGAAAATTAGGGTTAAATGTCGCGTGAAACAAAGAACGACCATGATTGAATAAAGTCCACTAAATAACGCAAAAAAAAACAACCTAAGCACGGAGGAATTAGGAAGGCTTAGTTGCACTAGCTTATATCTTCCAATTATGTCAACCGAGGATCGATCCACTTTATGGCGACTGTTTTTGGGACCTCAATCCACAAATTGCCACGATTTTCAGCAGGAAAAAAAGGAGGAAAAAGTAAATTTTGGTAGATTTCGCAGCGCTCAATGATTTCCCTAGCGATTAACAGGAAGGGCAGCGAATGCAATATTAAGCACTTGACAAGACATCTGGAAATTCATGGGAAATGCAAATGAGCCTGCCCTCGCCCACACGCTTTCATAGCGCAATGTTTTCACGCGTTTCTGGCTCTTGTTTGTTGTTTCATGGCGAATTGCCTGAACAGCCTTTTCGCAGTTGAAATCCGGAGCAAAATGCACTCACTCTGCGGCGTTGGGAGAGCCTTCGTCCCAAAGCTCAGTTTAATTTCATATTTTTCTTTGGTGGAATCCACGAACGCATCATGCAACCGTTTGCTCTTAATTTTTCTCTCGTGGGATTGCAGAAGCTAGTTATCTGTATGACTCCCAATAGAGCCATTATTACCAACACGCAAATGCAGTTGAGGTGTTAGTCGCTAACGCGAATAACGTTTCTTAATACCAGTATCAGTATAATGCAGCTCATTACGTGATGTGATAAGGTTACAAATTTCAGCGCAAAGTGTAATAAATAGGAGATGGAACTCACTGGGAGCCAAGGACTATTGCAGCAAAACAATTTCTGGGCAAAGATTGAATAATGAAAATGGTTGAGCTGTTCGAAATTAGCAACAGATTTCACGCGATAGATTTAGCACCCAATTTTACCGAAATTGTAAATGCCTTGCAATCATTTTGGCTGCACTCTCTTTTAATAGGGTTTTATTTCTTAGTAAAGATTAACAAGGCAAAAGCTTGATTTTTCTCCGACCCTAGTGGAAAGATTCTTTGTACATGAATATCATGGTCTATCGTGGTAATAATAGTAAAACGTATAGTGATATCACTAAACATACCAAAAACAGTAATCCAAATAAAAATAAGTCACTATACATTATATATAGTGCTATCATTAATGTTATCAAAGTGATGTAACTAAGCATACTGATGTCAGTGTACTATACATAGTGATATCAGTATAGAATCATTTACTGTTCTTTTAAACCAAAATTAGAAAGGCACTAGATAAGAACGGCCAAATGTATACAGAATTAAAGCCATTTCCATTAGTACTTGTAAGCATAAGTATATCAATTAACGCAGTTAGGTGCAAGAAACCAATTCGAAGACAAGTGGAGGATGAATACAATTTGCACAGCAAAATTTAAAAAAATTTGCCATCCCCAAAATGTGCAGCGAAGATAAATGAGGGCATTATGAGCACCTGTAAAATGATTTACTGAAGTACGCATTTTTTCATAAACACGTACATATGCAGATCCGTTCGGTTTTTTTTTTTCGAATCTTGCGACTGGAGCAAAACATTTTTCAAATATTTTGCGGAACGATGTTTGAAATTGATAAGTTATTCTATATAAAATCATTAAATGTGCAAGCATAACATAACCTTTACTTCGAGAAGTTCCGTTTTTTGCTGGTGGCAAAGACCTGAAGACAAGCCCCAAATTCCCAAATTAAACTTTTCCCATCAAATGCAATCACAGCATAATTCACACAAGGACAAAGAAACACGCAAGACGTTCCCTAAGGTGGGCTAGCAGAATCCCTGATATTAATTATCGTCTATATTGCATTGGCAACGTTAATATCCAGAAAGGAATGTCATTAACCGAAGACGAATTGCAATAAATCGCAGCCGAAATTACCACTAGCGATGAACCAAAGGCGTCTATGCAACCCACAAAGAAAATCTTTCGTTCCAGGATGGTTATTTATTGCATTTATGAAGTTTAATCCCCAGACAGTCATTGGACCAATAACCAAGATTGGGGTTTCTGCGTCCTGGGATAGGAATGCAATGCCATATGCAATGTCATTAATTCACCAATAAAATATATAATAAGCATCGTTTCCATAAATCTCACCAATATTACATAAGTTGACCCTGTCTTCTTTGGACATAGATAGGGCACTGCGAGTGGACAGTAAAATTTATTGCTTAATCGGTGCAGGCTTAACTGAAGAGCAACGCGTGGCTAAATAGTTCATTAATCATGTGACAAAGTCTTTAAATGCTGGTGACGCAAATGAGGCCACATACAACATGCATTTTAAGGAATTAGTAATGCAAAAACAGATTTTTCAAATACTTCATTCTTGAAACACAAATTTCAATTAACTTTAAGGTTTTTAAATTGTATTGGTAATATACTGGTGATGTTTTACAAAGCTGATTAGGGCCGGTTGTAAAATTGTAGATAACAGAGATAACATGTTGCAGCTAGGAGTTCCGGAAAAATTGCATTTGGCCTGCGTCTACAACAAAACTACAAGTGCAATCAACAGCTGATTCATTGGTGACTAGCTTTAATTTCTGTCACTGCAAAATACAGGTAAATGATGGGCAATAATTATTACAGCCTTCATCCTCATTATGGAATTGTCACATGGGTTGTTATTTGGTAAATGTCTATAAGACCATAAACAACATGCCTTCATCTGACATCCATTTTTTTAAATCGTAGGTTAACCCATTGTTAACTGCTACGCTGCAGTATTGCAATATATTTATTTAGCAAACTAGAGTTTTACCTTGGGTTTTGCTTAACATTTTTTGGGGCAAAATGAGTAAGGAAGTCTTCAAATACAGTAAATGAACTTAGCCTAAATTTCAAACAATGATTTCAAGGAATTCCATGATATGATAGTTTCACCTTGAACCAGATGCATCAAGCAAGAAGCTAACAAAGTTAAAAATGAGATGCCATTAGTCACAGAATCTAATGCAATCCATGGCCCCATAGCCTTCGGACATGAATCAATGTACCAAAGTGCTATCAGGGCTGCGGGGTGCATATCCTGACATAGACCATTTAACTAAATCCTCAGCTCCATCTCATAATTTAAGCACATCCTGACCATTGCAGAAGATCTTAAGCGGAACAACCCCCCTGATTTATGGCCACAGGTCAGTCTTCTCGTCCTCCAGCATCCCATCCCAGCTTCTTGTATCTCATTTTTAGCAGTGCATGGAAACCAGCAGAATCGAGGATGGGTCAAATTTCATTTGCAGCTGAATTTGGGTAAAGCCAGCCTCACAGAAAACTGAGCGATTATAGCGAGATTCTGCGTGATCGGGGTCTGAGACCCATGCCGTTCATCGATCTGAATTCTGTCAAGATCCGTCCATCCTGCCAAGAATGGGATCGTAAATGCATTGTAATAATATGGAAAAAGCTACTTTTTGTCAAGCTGTAAGAGCGTCCAGCAAAGAACTAGCCTTTCCGGAAAAGATAAAGAGCGCAGAAGGAAGATTACATTCAAATTAATTCAGAGATTTACCTGCGAGCGAACGAATTTGGGTTTACGATCAGAAGGGGAAATGACCATCGAACGAAAACCGTTATAAATATTTATTCTAGGAGCCGCGATATGACGCATGACCGGCGATGACCAACAATCCTTTGCCACCAACGCGCGTCGTAAAAGGAGGATTAAACTCCAGTAAAACAAACAGAAATCGGCCAAGTAATTTGGGAAACAGACTTTGGCGCCGCTGAGGTGATGGTGGAACCATTGACTGACAAGCCTTTGCCAACTGTCTGGGTTTTGAGCCAAGCCATGAGCTGACCAATTTTGGCCAACTCTGATGATAAAAACAGTTGCATCCACACACAAGTCTGGACCTTGACTATGAACCCTTGCAAGGCGGTAAAATGACCCCAATGGAAATACTGTGGGTGTAAACAATGATTTGGATTTATTTGCTCACAGCGTTCTTAAGTCTCATGGGAGATATAGAAGTAGCTGTACCCTTGATATGCTATTTGCTTTAACATTGTGCAGCCTTGGATGCAGGCCTCTACAACATGAATGGCAGCAAAGGCGGTCCATAAAGATATGAAAAGAAAAGAACGCAAGTATATGCCATGCGGTAAGGGGATATAATCCATCAACCCATGCTATTTTTTATTCTACAGCTACCACTGTATTTTGACAGGCACCATCACCATTCCCTCAGCAAATTAGAATTTTAAGTCAGAAACATAACTTTATAGGATCTTGTTGACAAATGAATTGAAAAAATACACCGAGTTATTGAAGCGGTAATACCAAAGAACACTAAAACATGTTTCAAAGACATCATTAGTTCCACCCTACTGTTTATTATGGATGCACTTAGTTATTCTATGAAAGCATTGTTCGGAAAAAGTTAGCAGCGACAACCATATGAGCACACAAAACATGTCCCTAATTGATAACGCAAGCACAATACACTGTCACTGCTAACATTACCGTAGGCGTTAATAAGCAACACCGAACAAGCATCAAAGTAGGGATGTTCGTATGTTCCCAAAGGACGGAAAAAAAATGTTAACTGGTTTATGATAGGATAAACTACAAGAACATGTAAAACGGGTGGGGTCTGACCAATAAGGGAAGTAGAAAGAGCTTCGACAATCCAGTTACGACGTTGAAGGAAAAGTGCACTGAAAATCCAATAACGCAGGGATGCACCTTTGGACACTTCCAAAATTCCTATTCCACCAACAGAAAACCAATTCCCAATGTCTTCTTGGCAACTTGCATTTTCCAGAGCTGCACTGCCGTCTACCAGCGTCAGGATTTTCCAATAACTAAAATTGGGAATCCGTGGTGATGAACGCACATTTCACTCGGATGGTTGTCGTGATGGGATCTTCGTTGACAGGCCTTGAGGGGGCCAGACTGGGGGCGGGATTTGAAGTCGCTACATTGGTGAGCGAAGCACTAATTCGCGTTAAAATTCAAATCCCCGCACCTAGCCCGGTCCCCTTTAGGCATAATCACTGCTTGAAATCCATTGCTGACAGCAAGGCGTCACAGTAAAGACATCCTCTTCGAAATTCCCACGAACCATTGGCCTACGAAGAGCATATCAAGGACGTCATCTGTCATGGCAACTTCCTTGCCATCCTGAAACTTAATGTTTTTCCAATTTGCTCTACTTCGCGTGACGATGTGTGCCTCGTTGCATTCTGGGAGTGGAGTTCTACACTTCGGAATTCTTCAGCGTTTGCCCCTGATGCCCCTAAGTATTTTAACATGTAGAAGATTCATATATTTACTCATATGCATATCACATTACAGCGTACAGTATTATGTGTTGAGCCAAGACATAAGAGCTAAAGCTCGCGGTGGTTTCTTCAACTTTGTAGTATAAAGGGTCTGAAAGCTTCCATTTACTTAATTGATTTCTTAGGTTACGAAGGGAAACAATTACGATTAACGAGTGTTGAATTAAGTACATATGGGACACTAAATGATCGTTTAACGCATCGCTTACGAGTAAGCCAAAATCGTGATGAGGGATGAAAACCTATATTTAAGTTTAAATGATTTTGACATTAAACGTCATATTCCGTGATAAAAGGAATATTCGCTATTCGAATATTCGCGAGTGCAAGAACAAGCATTTGTTTCAATTATTCCAAACAAATCAGGAGACAGAAAGCAAAGTCCTTAGATATTTTCATGCTAGCATTTCGGTAGCAGATTAAGTAAAAACTAAAACACATTTGCGTATTCACATTTATACAAATCGTTTCATATAAATAGCATTCACATCTATATTTTTATTCAATTCTTATTTCCATTATACATGTATCATATTACATCATATTATCCGAGTCAAGCCATAAGAGCTGAAGCTTAGTGATTTTTCTTCTACTACTAAAATAACGCAATTTTATACAGTAATCCATTAGTTTCTGCTTAACATGAAATATTAACACTATCTACAATTCAGCTTTCGTAATTTTCTTAGGATGTTGACTTAATCAATACAATGAAGAGGTAAATGTACAACGAAAATGACTCACGATGCAGAATGAGCAGATGATGCTAAGTGGGTGGTTCAGAAGTTAACAAAACTGTACGAAAACTGGTTAACTCAGTGCTTAAGGGATGTATAAACAACGTGAATATTGAACAAGAATTAGCTTGCGCTGGTCGATTGCATTTATTTTGATTCTCGGTGGACACAGAATCACAGAAAGCATCTGAACTGAAGCTATGCTGAAAACTTTGCCTTTAAACACCCCATTCTTACTGGCGAATAACCCCTTGAGAACAGAAGCCATCAAAGAAAGTTAAGTGTGAAAAATTGACCACTCCGGTTGTCAAATGGGAGTCATTTTCAGGAGTGCAGTGCACAAACAAGGATCGTAAAACAGAATCAAAATAGTTTGGGAACTAGCTTGTCAAACTGCTATTTTATGCTGGTAAAACAGGATACTTTAAAAATAGAGCTTCGTGTCCCCGTTATTTTGGTTTGCGAAATGAATAATTACTCAATTTTGTCAAATTATTATCAGATGAGAGCTTGGTAAACAGATGCCTACACAAGCAGTCAGAATATCAGTTCAAAGCTGAAGAATACCGTACGCTTTTTAGCAAATAATATAACTTTATTGCGAAGACAGTTATATAGTTGCATGGATTTCGCTTTCAAAAGTAGGAGTGGAACTGAAAGCTCATTAGGCTGCACATGAATAAAAAGCCAACAATTGAAAATGCCATATATGATATATGTAATACCTTTTTAGCTTAAGGGCATTACTCGCTCTAACTTAAATATTTGATTAAACTTTCTGTAACCGGCGAACACACTGACGTTTGTTTGAATCTTTTTTTTTTTAATATATTGAGGAAAATAAGGGGCAACCTCTGCCTACACTAGAGCTCACACTGATTGCCCAACTATAAATTTGGGGATACATTTACTGCATACACACGTTTCCAAAACGTCATGATCTTTGTCTTTGCTATTTCCATTTCTATTCTATCTTCCCTATTTCGTCTAACGTCTTTGTACAGCAGAGATTTAGCATATAGCCATTAATTGAAGAATGCCGTACGTTTAAAACATTAGCCATCCGACATTTTGAAATAAAGTTAGAATATGCGTTTAACCATTAATGCCAATAACTGACTAAATAAATTAAGAAGGCATTTGCATTAAGCGAAATAAATTACAATGCAAATTCAAACCATGTTATCCTGAAATTCACGAAACGAGTCACGTAATTTGCGAGAAAGATAATAAGATTTTCGATGCAAAGACCTTGGATAATATTCTAGGCTTCATTTTTTTGATTGGATATTCCGGGCTAAGATAATGCATATTCTGAGCACGTCCAATTTGGTTAAAATAAATGCGCCGATCTCATCTCGAAAACAATGTATTAGATTTTTTGTTCCTTTTACAATACTTCTTAGAGCACAAATTACAAATACGTTAAAAAACAAATCTCAAAGCCAACGTTTTCATTATTTTAGTGAATTATCAAAATGAATTTGCGTTATGCAAACCTTGAGTGTCTTTAAATACTGTAAACTTAACGAAACCATTTAAATGAAGTATGGCTGCTTGGCCATACTGCAGTTGTTAATCTAACTGCAGCATCTCTGATGAGGATATCTTTAATGCTCCAGAAAAAAAGCTATGCGAAATATGGCACAACTTACTAACACTTTATACCGATTTGCTGAAGTTTCAAGAACAATTTCGATTTGGTAAAAAAATGGGAGAACTTCAGGATGTCCGCCATTATAATAATGCGCTTGAAGGGACAACAGTGTAGCTCGGTCAACCACAACTAAGTTACAAATTCTGTGGTCCGCGAATGAAAGAACAAAAAAAAACACACCTACAGTTCAATAAGATGTCCTCCTAGATTCGTCTCAAAATGTTTTTAGAAGAAGTCGGTAACAAAGGGCCGTATTCTTCCAAGACATATTCCAATCAACAACAGAAAACTACAAAATGGAGAGCTCCGACTGGCGAGACTCATGATGAAAAGGCAAAGAAAACCACGAATAGAATTCGTTTTTTTTATTTTAGCCGGAAAAAAATCCGATAAAGATTACGTTTCAAGCAAAAAATCTTTGAACAGCCTGACAACACCGTATCAATGTCGATTCCCTGACCACAAACACGCTTCACGTTCGATAACTGACCAAATAAAATCATTTAATCTGTAGGCATATAAATGTGCTGTAAAGTAAGAACACAATTTTACGTTTAGATCCAAGTCTGTGCCACCCACTTGAAAAAGCCCCAAAATGTCAATTTTTTTAGTACTGCCTACATAAAAAATACGACAGTTTATACACAACAGTAAATTTAAGTAAGTTTAGATATAACGGATACACCCTCCCACCACCACATGACCTTAATATGCTGACTGTAGGGTAACGAAAAGAATAGAACTAAAAAACCCTACTGCCAGCAAAGGTATGCCATGTGGTGGTGGGTGTAATCCAACAGCCCATCTAATTTTTGTTTTCATTTTCAGCAGTATCCAAAGCATTTTGATGGTCACCATCATCAATGCCAAACCGAAGTTCTGTTAGCTTAAGGCGATCCTTCTGAGCAGAATTTTTATCAAACCATTTGTATGCATCAATTACGGATATTTCACATGTCATGGACCAAAATGAGGGCTTCAGCAGCCAGCGTTTTCAACTGATCAAGAACTGGCCTTCGTTTTCAGGGGTTCGAATGAGATTTACTCCAAAAGTCCTTTGTCTTAGCAAAACCACCACGGCCATATGCAGCTCCTCCGTTGACAATGTGTCAATTACTACAGCACAGCTGTCCTGGCCTGATACCATAAGCATGTCTCGGATTATTTACCCAAGATTTGTCTCTCGTATAAACATTTCCATCATGTAGACGACACTTCATTTTTTCCCCTTTTGGAACTTCATTTCGCTGCCTTGGGCCTTGTTATGCATTCAGTTCGTGTTACCATGGTTTCGTATGAGATTAACTCTGGTCTTTTTTTGTCGAAACGTGGCTAACCCCGGGCTACAGAGTAATGACATAAGTGTGCGTGTGCATACAGAAACCGAGGAAAAACTAAAAGTCCCAAGGCAGAATTCAGCACGATCCATGGGACCCTCCCTCCTTTTCCATAACTGCTTTCATTATTATTTTAGCGTCTTTCATTGAAAGCTTCTTGCACAGAAAAACCCTCACATTCAAGGGGCGCATCGCTGGTATTTCGATCGTTTGTTTGCAAATTATTCGTTATGTATCTTTTGATGGTGCATTGATTATTAAGAGCCATGAATTGTTTTGGGGGCATAGATTTTCCAACAGTAGTTTGGAAGATAAAAGGAAATTCGCTCGTGATACAAGTTCAGTTTTCAAATACAGCTGTTAAGGGAATCTTCAATCGACATTGGACTATTTAAAAAATGCATTAAACGTGATGAGGTAAAGATAAAAAAAGAGAGTGGCACTAAATATGAGTGTATGACAAGGTGGCAAGACTCAGCAAAAAAGATTGGGTAGGGAGGGGAGTATAATTGACAATGCATGAAGGGTGCAAAGCTATAACTTACATGTAGCAAGCACCAAAAATCAACTTTTAGTGTGTCTATGTTACGATTTTATGGTTTGGCACCCTTCAGTTATGTTATTGTTGTTGCTTAAAGGCGCGAAAGCAGCTTAGGTTATAAAGGGCCCTGACTGTATAGGGTAAAGCCCTCAAAACGGCCTGCCCCAGTTCCAGCAAAGTCTTTTAAGTAAATGCCCTAACATGGGGCAGAGCAGCTTATGCTGAAATCAAAATAAATTGTGTATCTTTTCTTGACAAAATGTAATTAAAGCAAACTGCTGCTGAATCTTTCACATAAGCTCACAAGCTGAACACCAGGTATGCGAATATTGCATTAACCAACGAAAGCACGTCAACAATACGAAATAGTTGATAAAAGCTCAAACTGATTGGACTTCATGTTAATTGAAGCGGAAAAAGGCGCATCGAACCAGTCAGCTACTACTTAAGAGCTGTAATTAATTTAGCACGCTATACAAGTACAAATGCACTGTTACATTCCGAACCGAGCATCTATTCGTCAATGCAATATTCTAATTTCACAGTAGCCTTTAAGGAGGACCTTTGCGCAACGATCCATTGTTCAGTTTTTTAAAGATAATATAATTTTGACAACAAAAGCAAGATGAAAAAAGACTGCAAGTTAATAAGTAGTCGCTCGAAATGCATGTTAACATCTTTTGAAATCATTATTGTCCTAGATCTAGTTTGATAATCCTAATTTAATAAAATTTGACCACTTATTTTCTTATTAAATCAAACATCACTGATTACATTGGAAATTGTTGATCTATGACAATAAAAAAGGACATTGGAGACACCACGGTGTATGGGGCTGCCCATACATCGTCCACAAAGATTAACAAAGACGCCAACAAACGTCAACAAAGATGAGTTGTCTATGTTACAGAAATATATACCGAGAAGTGGACATCAATTTTCCGCAAAACACAAACTCATAATGTCAACACATCAATTTTTGAGCTGTCTATCCACCTTTTTTGTAGATAGGTCTGATTTATTGGCGGCTCCTATCTTCAATAACGTTCTACCATTAGAAATTCCTTTTAAAAAACCTATAAAAATAGCAATGCTCTGGCTTGCAACTAAAAATAGATGCATATGACCTGCACATTTAGTGAGTTCTAACAATTTTCCACCAAAAATCAATGTCTTTAACCAGAGATTAATCAATTAGAGCATTCGAAATTGTACTACAGAATGGTCTTCATACTAAAGCACACGTTACATTACATAGAGCAATTTCTAAGATCCTGTCAAAGCTTCACAAAAAGTAGTATCTAACATTATCAATGTACATAGACAGGTTGCAATCCTCCTCGTTCATTTTAAATAGTTTTTTTCCCCCGATTATAATTGTGTGTCCTGAAGCATTTTACGGCTTCCAACTTCACGGCACTGTTTTTCGCAAAATTTGTCCCGAATGTCATTACAAGAAAAGTGCGCCTTGAATGCGTCCATACCACAGCCCACTCGCAGCTATTGCTTTTTTACAACAATTCGCTTTAGATTGAAATGGCCATTTTGCAGAAACTTGTTTCATATATAGCATGAATGCAATCTTGGATTTTGAATGATAATCGAAAAAGGCGCATTCTGAAGCATAAACCGATCCAGAATTGGGCAATATACTTTGCATAGGATTTGTGAATGGTTCTTTTCAATGTTTTTATCACCTCTTGCAAAATTGTGCCATCAAATATGGCGTTGTAGCCCCTTGTACGCCGGAAAGCGTTACAAAGTCGAAAGGCTTATAACAACTTTAGATTGTTTTTTGCTTCACTCGTTTATGACGACGCTATTAAACCTACGAACTTCTTGTAACAATACTTCTATATCGCTAATTAAATTGAAAAAAAAAATCATAACAAGGGATTGTCCGGGTCTCTGACCTTATATAACCACAGGAGCTGGCGGACACAATGAACTCTAAATTGGCAATTAACCATCATTTGCTTTAATGTGATTACACTACATTAACGTAAACACGAAATTAGTTAAGCTAGTTAGTTTTAAAAGCTCAATGAAAACTTGCACTATTTGGTAAAGGATGGTTGAAGAAAGACTGGCATGTCTGCGTGAATCACTAGTGAATTGGGAGATGTCCAAAAACGAAATCATCCTAAATTAAGCTTTTCAGTTGATTTAGAAAAAATCCATGCATTTAAAGCCAGGCAGAAAATTGCGTGGATAAGCCATCGCATCCACAGATACTAAAGTACAGAGTGGGTCAGAAATCTCTGGAAAAGTTTTTCTCCCCCGTTCTTGTTGCAATCCAAGTGACGTCGTCTAATTTGAAATAAAATACAGTAAAACCTCCGAATACCGGACACTCGCGGTGCCGGACCTTTTGTCCGTTATTTGGAGGTGTCCGTTA